>CM028754.1:40442870-40752870 GCA_016801395.1 Leptodermis oblonga | reverse complement strand
TAATTCAAAAGAGTGGATAATGGCTTTGGTACCTTTGTTACACTTTTGTGTTGCATTTTTCGTTACATATCTTTATAACTTATTATAAATATTATTTTTCTTATTAATTGTTTCACCAATAATATTTATTTTTATTCTACTTAATTTTAATACTGAACTTTTTAATTTTTCATTAATCTAATATGTTACTACTATTTCATAGTGTTTTTTTATTTTTTAATCCTAATAAATTGAAATAAATATACCCTATATAAAAAAAGTGAACCTTTAGTCACTAAATAAATTATAATCTAAATTAATGAATATTACTGGTAAAAGAATTAATATAAAAAATAGGGTAAATTACATTTACCTCCCTCGAGGTTTTTGAAAATTACTAATACAATCACATCCTCGACCAGGGCATAATACAACAATTGACTTCCTCTCGTTTGGTTAAATTATATATATATATATATTTTTTTTGTGGGTCATAAAATTAAAATCAAAACTCAGGTCTTTTTATATTTTGGCAAAATATTTTAAAAGAAGTCTCCTATCAAAATATGTGACAGTTTGACAGGTGATATTTTCACTATTAAAATATTAAAAATGCAATATTTTATAACATACACGCAAGTTCAATACAAGTTTTTGCCAAAATTAAACATATAAAAAAGTAATGATAATTTAATGAAAAGTCAGGGGAAATGGTAGTTTCCAAAATCTACGAGGGAGGTAAATGTAATTTATCCTAAAAATTAATCTTTATAATGAGTTATTAAAATGTGTAGTAGAAAATGTAACATAAAAAGTGTTAGCAGAGGATCCAAGCCGTGAATAATGCCTTTACTTTGATGTTTATATTACTTAATTTTGTATGCCTTATTTATTTGATTAGGAGATAATGATGGATTTGTTTACTTTCATTACCATATTAACTCAAAAAATTTAGTTCATTTATCTTTCTCCTCCGCATCTTGTTTCCATTTAACAGGGTAATGACACATTTGAGAGAAAAGTAGCTGTTTTTGCCTTGGCCATGTCACACGTGGTGATATTCAACTTGTAAGTAGATTTGATTTAATTTGAATAATTAATTATTGGTAATTACTAATTAGAATAATTGCATTGAAGAAATATATATTTACTTTTATTCTTTCCATCCTTTATTTAATTTGCTTTAGTTTTCATTTTCATCCATATTTATGTTATCTTCGAAGTTTGTATTTAAAATGAAAAGTATCTATATTTCTTACAACGGAACAATTTTTTGAATTTGACAGGAGATGTGAAAACCTTGGTAAAGCCCAAGGCTCGGGTCTACCGCTGCTGAAAACTGTAATTGAGGTATTTTCATAAATTCTATATAATAAATTAATGAGCGATGATACATATATTAAATTTCACAATAACTAACGTATTGTGAAAATTAAATTTGTTAGTGGTTGATGCCACGTAGTCACTATAAAAGTTCATTACAAAATTTTACTTTTACAATTTCATTTTTTTGGCCTTGTTATCCTTCTTAGGTAATGTTTGGACCACATTTTGTCCATCCAAGACACGTAAATCTAGTGATTATTCTTCGTGATAAAAACAAGGTACCTACTTATATGTATGACTCCTTCTCTCCCATCTCATATTCTTATTCATTAAATTAACATTATTTATTAAGGATGAAACGCAACAACTGATCATTCAAATATTTGTTTGCATTCTCAAAATAGAAACCTGAGGATAAATTGAAAGGCCAGGTGAAGAGGGAACTCCAAAAGGTAAAATCTTTGTTATGATAAATTTGAGGATAAAATTATATATATATATATATTATGAAACTATTCATTCAATTGATAAATACTCCCTCCGTCTCATTCAAGACTTTTTGAATGGGACAGAGGGAGTACATGTTATATACTTTCTTCGTTCTATTACAAAAGTCAACTTTTAATCATTATTTTTTTTTATACCTCATACCCTTAATAATATAATCATGTATAGTCTACACAATTAATTCATACTTAAAATGTGAGGATATAAATGAAACAAATGATGTCAAGTTAGCTACTTTAAGTGTTGTACCTTGATGTTTGTAATAATAAATTATACTCTCGTCAATATAGATTTTTCTAATAAAACGAAAAAAAGTATGTAATAGTATTGGTAATACATCACATACGTTAAAAAACTATAGTATTTTCGTCTGTAATAATTTTATTTTATTGTTTGCCTTCTATGATAATCGTGTCATACGTAGAATGAAAACGAAATATGTATAATTTGTAGATGTGGGACGAAATGTCTAGGCCCGAAGGTAGTAGAAACGCAGCATTGGAAGAATATTTCAAGGTGAGAATAACACTTAACACCACCTCATTCATTTACTCATTAGGCATATTTTCTTTTCAAATGGTTCATATCTGTTCAGATTGAAGTGATGCTATTACCTCATTATATGCACCAGAGGAACCAGTTTGACGCAGAGGTACATGCTATATATTGCACTATAATATCCCATTATTAATCAATAAATGCATGCTACGTAAATTAATAATAAAAACGGTGACCAATTAGTTCATTATAATCGTTGGGGATATTTACTAATTAATGTATCACAATTAGGGGTTCGACTCGGAGTACATTCTACTATTATTATTAGCTAGGGACCATGCATATTCAATATATACCTATGTATACATACTAAATGCGTACCAACACACCACCATTAAATTAAGAACATACTAAATGCGTACCAACACACCGCCATTAAATTAAGAAGTTGCAAGATTGAACTCATAATCTATAGTATGTGCATCGAACATGCTACCGCTTGCCACACAACCATTTTGTAATTTGCTCGACAAATAAAATAATTATCAATTTTTTATCCAACCAAACAGAACAATAATCTCTGAGTGTACTAAACCCTATACACGCACCTAATAGAAGCACAATTAATTATACAAGAATTAGTTATCAATAGGCAAATAAACATAGGAAAACATGTACTTAATTTCTTTCCTTTCCTTTCGTACGTTTTTGGTCGATTGGTATATATACATATTGTCTGATGCATTAATTAATTAATGTGTAAATTAAACTGTTTGGCTCTTTTATATATATATATCATGTTGGTGTTAATTTGAGAAGATGGTCAACGTGAGAGAAAAGATTTTCGAGTTGGTCTTGCGTGGTCAACTTGATCCAGCTTCAGGATTCGTTGACCTTGCAAACACAAACTGGAACCTTATTCATACGCCTTAACGTACAATTAAACAAGGTAAATTAAACTTTTCAGTATTAATCTTGTTTTTATTAATTTGTTTTGAGTTTTGACGAATCATTATTATTTTATTATGAGTACTCTTTATAATGGAGTATTATTTAATGCTAGATCACAATTGCTGACCGACGTTGTAATGAGATCAAGGAGGAGATAATTAACAAGTTTGAACAAAACCAGGTATAATTAACTGCGTACTGATGTTTTTAGGCTCATTAAATTAATTATTCCATTGTTCTCTTAACTTGGGTTGTTATGTTCTTTAATTTTAAAACGTTTCATTTTGTCCATTAGCTTCAAAAACTGTTCGAAAATGGTCTTGATCCAGAATCCAACAATATTTTAAAACAATTTGTTCACCTCTTAGTTTATATGAAAAAAAACTCACGTGTTAGTCGATAATAACTCAAATATTGTAAGAATTTGAGTTGAAACTATTTTCGAACAATATTTAAAGTTAAACATTTATCATCCCCATCCCATATCGAAAAGTTAAGCAGTGAGTTACCTGTATATAAGTCTAAAGCTTGTAGTTGATTCAAATGAATGTAGTTGGTTCAAATGAATGCAGATATGGAAAAAAATAAAGGATGAAGTATGGTCTTCTGAAATACCAGAAAAGTTCGGCGAGAAAGTCGGTTCAATTATTGCCGATTATAGATCCCAGTAAGTATCTTTGATCGTTAATTTAATTTAGCTAAGAACAACTGAAGGTACTAATTATAGTACTTTTATATATGATGGATGTTGTAGGTACAGTGAGGAAACTAAAGGTTATGATGAAAGTCGAAGAAACGAGCATTGCAAGCAATTGATTCAACAAATATTAAGGGTATTGATAATTAAGGATTTTATACATTTTCATAATCTCACTCTCAAAAGATTAATTTGAAGTCCCCAAATAAAATACAATTATTTTTTTCATTTCAAACTTTATTTGGAAATAAATAACGACTAATTAATTTTTTCTCGAGAATGGCAGTTCTCAAATCTTCCATTTCATTTTTTTGAATTTTGATATATATATATATATATATTATATTTAATATGATGCATTAATAATAAGTCATTATTACTCAATATAATGATTAATTTCATGACAAAATATTTATTTTGTGTTTACTGCTTACATCTCCATGCATTGATTTCCCAATCAGAATGTTGAGCACATGTACCCTTCTTTGATGAAAAGCATGTATGGAGCAACAATAGAAACACTTTTGGACGAAATTGTAAGAGAGCTGAAAGCAGGCGGTAATCTTCAGTTGGATTCAGAGAAATTTATCACCCAATTCAAGAATTTCCTGAAAGGTTCTTCTAATTTGAAACTATATATTTAATTTTATTGATGAAATACATTTTTCCCTGTATTTATCCAAATTAATTTTGATTTTGCACTTGTTGATTAAACATACATCTAGCTAATTATTATATATGGTGCTACAAATAGTGGAATTTAATTTGTCTTAGCAGATGCCAATATCGAAGACTGGGAATACAGTGGTGAACTAGAAGAAGTAAATAATTTGCAGTCCGACATAGATTCCTATGTACAAGGAGCTCACTATATTGATAAAAATCTTAAAGGACTTGAGGTAAAGCTGAAATTCTATTTAATTTATTCAGATAATTGATCAATTTTTCCTTTTTTGTTTTTGGTGATAACTTGTAAATAATGTTTAACAACCCAGAAAATGGAACTATCGATAAAGAAATCTGCCCTAGCACTTCGGTTGACTGCCATTGTTGCCACATTTTTCGCTTTTGGATTCGGTGCTAGTGTGGCGGCTGAGATGGGAGGTGCAGCCTCAGCCGTCACTATCAAAAGAACTGCAGCCGCAGCAAGCGCAGCTGTGGCATCTTTAGGAGGTCATGAGATTGGAGTACTTAGTGATGCCATCAAAAGTGCTGTTGGTGTCGAATGTGATCAGACTAGAGCTTCTTCCACTGAAAATATAATTGCATCACTCACAGGCTACAAGAAAAGGAAGGATGAGTTTCTGGAAGCCATTCGGCAGGATCCCTTTAAGAAGAAGATAATGGAGAAATATAACAGCGGGTAACGCTAACATCCATGCACCCTTCACTTATTTCTATTTACAACTCTTAATTTGCCAGTCTCTTTCTTTCTTACTTTTTTATTTTTCAATTAAAAGAGTTATGTTTTGAAAATAATTGTTCTATTCTTCTTACGTGTAACAGGGATTCCAAATGATGGCTGGTTTTCGACCTCATGTCTTCATGGTTGTTTATTTTGATGCAAGTATGGTCGTGTATCAAGTCGGAACCCGACTGTTTTCAGACTTTCTATAATAATCAAATAAGGTGTGCTATCGATTGATATTATTGAAGTTATTGTGTTGTAATTGGAATTAATGTATTTGTTGGGCTCGCATTAATTTGCTCTCCCACCTTTTCTGTTATTTTTTTTATTCGGTCACCCACTTCTGAACGCATATGTGATAATTATCCTAAGTGTGAAAGTTTCGTATATGCCGATGTTATCATATTTATTTAAGGAGTAATAGATATCTCATCTAATTTATAACAATTTTCATACAATTCATGTGCAAATATATTCATTGGTTACAATATAACTTAAGAATAATTAGTTATAATCAAGAGATTTAACTATTTTTAAGACTACTTAAATACTTAATTTGTAACTGTAGAAATAGATTGTTGTATTTTTTTTTTTTAAGGGTCAAAAGGCATATATTAAATTAGCAGCGCTGAAAATCGTCCAGCAGCAATCGAGAAACAAATTGAGAGGCAATCCACATAGAGTCCGCATAAGGGTTCGTGGCCCCATATTGGGCCAGAGTGCACAACAACATTCCTAGCTCTACTAACCCAGAAAAAACCCGGGTGGCCATAGGCGGCAACTCCATACGCCACTTCCGCCGCCCCGTGCTGGACACCAACATGTAGTAGCCCCAACCCTCTAACTACCAACATAACATCCGCTACATCCCCTATAAACAAACAGTCATGCGATCCCAAGTCCACTGCCAATCTCAACACATGCAGGCCGGCATAGGCTTCCTCCTCCTCCGGTGAGCGCACGTGCGTCAGGCGCTTCGATATTCCAAAGAGCCAAACACCATCAGCGCTATGGCCAAACACCCCCACCGCCGCTCAATAGGTAGGCTGGCAAAAAGCTGCAGCAAAGAAAACCCGCAGTCCCACAGGGGGTTGCGCCAACAAATGCCCAATGGTAAGCGTGGGGCAATCCTTCTCCGGGCAGTGATTCGCCTGGCAGTAGTTTCGCAAGGCTGCCGGCCCAGCCTGCAGAACACTAAACGTCCCCAAGCGCTGCTGGTCATGGAGCTGCCTGTTCCGCTGGAACCATATAAGATCAAAAGTGATAGCCATATATTCCATCCAATTCATAGAGCCGTGCAGTAGAATATTCCACAGCCAAAGATGTCCCATCGGCTGACGGAACCCTGCCATTCGAGCCCGACATCCTGAGAGAGACCAAACCTTATTCGAGAAAGCACAGTCAGAGCAAATGAGAGAGTGAGTCTGACTCTGAGTAGCAAAGATGACAGAGAGTGGGCCCTGTGAGGACAAGGCAAGCCCGTAGCGGTTCCTGCATCTGTAGAGATTTCGTGCAACACCACCAGAAAAGTGCTGGACCAATGCTTGAATAGAGAGGGACCATATCTGTTAATTTGTAGGAAAATTAGAGTGAAAGGGCAATCATTATTAATAAAAAGGGTAGCCTTTAAAAAATGAAGAGCAACAAATACTAAGTGGAGGTGCAACGCTTCATTTTGTCTAAAATTAATTTTCCTAGTTCTCGTAAAATTATCCAAACCTTATTTATTCTCAAGGAAGGTTTGGAAACATTTAGAGGTCCCGAATGATTCAAAAAATGATTCAAAGTTAATTTTTAGGAAAAATTAGAGTGGAGGAGCAATCAGTATTAAAAAAAGGGGGCAGCCTATGAAAAATGAGGAGTAATCAATACTTAGTTGAGATGCAACGCTCCATTTTGGACAAAAATTAATTTTCTTGTTCACATAAAATTACCCAAACCTCATAAATTCTCGCAGAAGGTTTGAAAATTTTTTTAGAGGTCCCGAATTATAAAATAGATTGATCTAAATTACTTTTTGGGAAAAATTAGAGTGGGGGCAATCAGTATTAAAGAAAAGGGACAACATTTGAAAAATGAGGAGCTTCCAATACTTAGTGGAGGTGCAATGCTCTATTTTGTCAAAAAAATAGTTTTCCTAGTTCCCCTTAAATTACCCAAACTTTAATTATTTTCCAGGAAAGTTTGGAAATTTTTTACATGTCCCAAATGATTAAAAAAATAATTTAATGTTATTTTTTTTGAAAAATTAGAGTGAAAGGGAAATCAGTATTAAAAAAAGGGGGGATGCCTTTAAAAAATGAGGAGCAACCGATACTCAGTAGATGTTCAATGCTCCATTTTATCAAAAAAATATTTTTCCTTATTCCCGTAAAACTACCCAAAACTTAATTATTATCGAGGAAGGTTTGGGGATTTTTTGGAGGTCCCAAATGATTAAAAAAATAATTTAAAGTTAATTCTTAGAAAAAATTAGAGTGGAAGGGCAATCAGTATTAAAAACAGGGGTAACGTTTAAAAAATAAAGAGCAACCAATACTAAGTGGAGGTGCAACACTCCATTTTTTCCAAAAATCTAGTAAAATTACTACCTTTATTATTCTCAAAGAAGGTTTTGGAATTTTTAGAGGTCCCGAATGATTAAAAAAAATTATATAAAGTTAATTCTTAGGAAAAATTAGATTGGAAGGGCAATCAGTATTAAAAAATGGTGCATCCTTCAAAAAATGAGGAGCAACTGCAACGCTCCATTTTGTCTAAAAATTAATTTTTCTAATTCTTGTAAAATTACCCAAACTTTAATTATTCTCGAGGAAGGTTTGGGAAATTTTTTAGAGGTTTTAATAATTAAAAAAATGATTTAAAGTTAATTTTTAGGAAAAATTAGGGTTGAGGGGCAATTAGTATTAAAATAATGGGTAGCCTTGGAAAAATGAAGGGCAACAAATATTAATTATTGGAGGAGCAACGGTCCATTTTGTCCGAAATATAATTTTCCTTCTTCTCGTAAAATTACCCAAAACTTCATTATCTCGTTGAAGGTTTGGGAATTTTTTGGAGGTCCTGAATGATTAAAAAAAAAAGATTTAAAGTTAATTTTTAGGAAAAAGTAGAATCGAGGGGCAATGAAGATTTAAAAAAATGGGTAGCCTTTTAAAAATGAGGAGCAACCAATACTTAGTGGAGGTGCAACACTCTATTTTGTCAAAAAATTAATTTTCCTCGTTCCCAAAAAATTACGGAAACCTTAAATATTCTCGAGGAAAGTTTGGGAATTTTTTAGAGGCCCCGAATAATTCAAAAAAATGATTGAAAGTTATTTTTAGGAAAAATTAGAGTGGACGGGGAATTAGTTTTAAAAAAATGGGCAGCCTTTGAAAAATGAGGGGCAACCAATACTTAGTTGAGGTGAAACGCTCCATTTTGTCCACAAATTAATTTTCCTTGCTTGCGTAAAATTACCCAAACCATATATATTCTCGCAGAAGGTTTGGAGATTTTTTAGAGGCCCCAAATTATAAAAATAAATTGATTTAAGTTACTTTTTGGAAAAAGTTAGAGTGGATGGGATATCAGTATAAAAAATAAGGGAACAACCTTTGGAAAATGAGGGGCAACGAATACTTAGTTGAGTTGCAACGCTCCATTTTGTCAAATAATTAATTTTCCTAGTTCCCGTCAAATTAGTTAAACTTGAACTATTTTCGAGGAAGGTTTGGGAATTTTTTAGAGGTCCCGAATGATTAAAAAAATTATTAATGTTATTTGTTAGGAAACAATTAGAGTGGAGAGGCAATCATTATTAAAAAAATGGACAGCCTTTGAAAAATGATCAACCAATACTTAGTGAAGGTGCAATGCTCCATTTTGTCTAAAAATTAATTTTCCTAGTTCTCGTAAAATAACCTAAACCTTAATTATTATCGAGAAAGGTTTGAGAATTTTTTTAAAGGTCCCGGATAATTAAAAAATAATAATGTAAAGTTATTTTTTTGGAAAAATTAGAGTGGAGGGTAATCATTATTAAAAAAAAAAGGGGCAGCCTTTGAAAAATGAGGAGCAACCAGTACTTAATTAGAGGAGGTGCAACGCTCCATTTTGTCAAAAAATTAATTTTTCTTGTTTCGGTAAAATTACCCAAACCGCATTTATTCCCGCGCAAAGTTTAGAAATTTTTTAGAGTTCTCGATTTATTTTAAATTACTTTTTAGGCAAAGTTAGAGTGGAGGGGCAATAAGTATTATAAAAAAAAGGGGAATCCTTTGAAAAATGTAGAGCAATCAGTACTTAGTGTAGGTGCAACGTTCCATTTTCTAAAAAAGATAATTATTCTTGTTCCGTTAAAATTACCCAAACCGCATTTATTCTCGCGGAAGGTTTGGAAATTTTTTAAGAGTTCCTAAATTAAAGAAAAAATGATTTTAAGTTACTTTTTAGCCAAAGTTAGAGTGAAGGGGCTATAAGTATTTAAAAAAGGCGCAACCAGTACTTAGTGGAGGTGCACTGCTTCATTTTGTCAAAAAATTAATTTTTCTTGTTCCGATAAAATTACCCAAACCTTATTTATTCTCGTGGAATGGTTGTGAATTTTTTTATAGGTACCGAATTATAAAATTAAATTGATTTTAAGTTAGTTTTGGCAAAGTTAGAGTGGAGGAGCAATCTATATTAAAACAAAGGGGACAACCTTTGAATAATAAGGAGCAACCAATTCTTTAGTGAAACCAAAATACTCCATTTTATCTAACAATTAATTTGTCTTGTTCTCGTAAAATTACCCAAGCCTTATTTTCTCGTGGAACGGTTGGAAATTTTTTGAAGGTCCCGAATTATAAAAATAAATTTATTTTAAGTTAGTTTTTAGGCAAAGTTAGAGTGGAGTGACAATTAGTATTAAAAAAAAAAAAAGGAATAGCCTTTGAATAATGAGGAGCAACCAATACTTAGTGAAAGTGCAATGCTCTATTTTGTCAAAAAAATAATTTTTCTTATTCCCGTAAAATTACACATACCTTATTTATTCTCATGGAATGGTTGGGAATTTTTTTAGAGGTATCGAATTATAAAAGTAAATTGATTTTAATTTAGTTTTTTGGCAAAATTACAGTTGAAGGGCAATCAGTATTAAAAAAATGGGCAGCTTTTGAACAATGAGGAACAATCAATTCTTAGTGAAAGTGCAACGCTCTATTTTGTCCAAAAATTAATTTTTCTTGTTCCTGTAAAATTGCCCAAACCTTATTTATTCTCGTGGAACAGTTGGAAATTTTGTGGAGGTCCAGAATTATAAAAATAAATTTATTTTAAGTTAGTGTTTAAGCAAAGCTAGAGTGGAGGGACACTTAGTATTAAAAAAAGGGCAGCCTTTGAATAATGAGGAGCAACCAATACTTAGTGAAGGTGCAACACTCCATTTTATCCAACAATTAATTTTTCTTGTTCCCTTTATATTACCCAAAACTTATTTATTCTCGCGGAACGGTTGGAAATGTTTTTACAGGTGCCGAATTATAAAAATAAATTTACTTTAAGTTAATTTCTAGGCAAAGTAAGAGTGGAGGGGCAATCAGTATTTAAAAAAAGGACATCCTTTGAAAATTGAGGAGCAACCAATACTTAGTGAATGTGCAACACTCTATCTTGTCCAAAAATTAATTTTTCTTATTCCCATAAAATTACTCAAACCTTATTTTATTCACATGGAATGGTTGGAAATTCTTTTGGAGGTGACGAATTATAAAAATAAATTGATTTTAAGTTAATTTTTAGTCAAAGTAGAGTGGAGGGACAATTAGTATTAAAAAAAAAAGGGGCAGCCTTTGAAAAATGAGGAGCAAGCAATACTTAGTCAAGGTGCAACGCTCCATTTTGTTCCAAAATTAATTTTTCTTGTTCTCTAAAATTACCCAAACCTTATTTATTCTTGCGAAAGGTTTGAGGATTTTTTTTGGAGGTCTCGAATTATAAAAATAATTTGATTTTAAGTTAATTTTTAGGCACAGTAAGAGTGGATGGGCAATCAGTATTAAAAAAATGTGCAGCCTTTGAAAAATGAGGAGCAACCAATACTTAGTGAAGGTGCAACGCTCCATTTTGTCCACAAATTAATTTTTCTTGTTCCCGTAAAATTATCCAAACCTTATTTATTCTCGCGAAAGGTTTGGGAAATTTTTTAGAGCTCCAAAATTATAAAAATAAATTGATTTTAAGTTAGTTTTTAGGCAAAGTTAGAGTGGAGGGGCAATCAGTATTAAAAAAGTCAGTCTTTGATAAACGAGGAGCAAGCAATACTTAGTAAAGGTGCAACGCTCTATTTTCTCCAAAAATTAATTTTCTTGTTCCCATAATATTACCCAAACCTTATTTATTATTTAAATAGGTCGGAAATTTTTTTCACAAGTCCGATTTAATAGAAACAATTTATTTGTTGTTACTTTTATGGAAAGGTTAGTGTGGATGGGCAATCTTTGTTAAGAAACAAATTAGCCTTTGAAGAATAAGGAGTAGTCAGTTAGTGTACCAACGCTCAATTTTTGTCCAAAAATTATTTTTTTCTATTCCCTTAAAACTATCCAAAACTTATTTATTCTTGAGGAAGGTTGGGAATTTTTTTTCACATGTCCACAATTAAAAGAAAAGTGTAATTTATATTTAATTTCTTTTTAGATAATTTCAATAAAAGGTGCAATATCTATTATATGAACGTGCAATGTAAATGTGAAATGGTTTTCTATTAATCGAGCAACGTACACTGACCTATATATATGCAAGAGTAAATGTGCAATATAGAAATTAAAAAAACATGTTCATATCATTATAAATTTTGAAATGAGATGTGCAATGCATCAACATTAAACGCACAGCGTATTTCTGATAGATGTGCAATTGTGTATAAGTAAATTTGCAAAATTCACATATTAAAAAAATACATTGTTTCTTACACCTAACTAAATAATTAAAATTACCAATTTTATACTTGGTATGCTCACAAGGATAATTTTTTTTGGGGAGTAAAAATATGTATTCTTATTATTATAATTTTTGAAATAGATGTGCAATGCACTAACATCAAACGTGCAACGTATTGGGGATAGATCTACAGTTATGTATCGATAAATGTGCAATGTTCACACATAAAAAATCTTTTTATTCCCTACAACTAAATAAATAAATAAAATTACCATATTCACATTTTATATGTTTACCTGCAGATTTCTTCTTTTTTTTTTGGTATGTTAACTTGATTAGTAGGTTACCACTAATTAATGGATTATATAGTATACATACTAGTTAAATGATATGTCAAAATTCCATTGGCTTAAGATTTGAAGAACTATTCCCCTAAAATAAAGAGAAGGACTGTAGAAATTTTCTATAGTTATATATATATATATTTATTTATTTATTTATTTATTTTGGCCAATTCAAAATCGTTAAATTCATGTACATAGTTAACGGTTTTATTTATTATGCATGAATGAATGCATATTTATTATTATATTTATTGTTAGAGGTATTATACTATAAATATATATATATATATATATATATACACACACACACACACATTCAAGTTGAATACATTAATTAAAATGGTTGTGTTGTCCGTTGACCGTTGATATAAACAAACCTAAAGGCTAAAGGCTAAGAGTAAAAACACCTGCATCATGCACAACGTACGTACTAAACCACAAAATACTGCATGTGTTTTTTTATTATTGTGTTTATGATTTTTTTTTATAGTAAATTTAACTATATTATAATCAATTTTCATATTTTTAACATAATTTTTACTATTTAACTATACATTTTTACCGTGACGGACAAAGGGTTGGAAACGACGGTGCCGACGCCCCGCCTTCCACCGGAAGTGAAGGGTAGTAGTAATACCCCTTAGCTCTGCCCCGTCGCCGCTGCGGGTTTCAGCTGCGTCCCAAGCCGCTATTGTGCTGAAAAAAGAAGATGCTGCACAGAACCTCGTACTTGCTAGTCTCCCCCCAAAAATTTATCCTTTTTCGTGTCTCCCTCACCAACCTTAGCCCTTTCATAACCCTAAAATTCTTCTCAACACTCTAAAATCTTAGGATCCATTTGGACAAGTTCTTCAAAATATTTTTATAAAAGTATTTTTAAAAAATATTTTATAAAAGTGTGTTTTTCAAAAATATTTTATAAAATATGTTTTTTGAAGTTTTTTTTTAATGAAATATGTGTTTGGGCAAGTATTTTATAAAAATATTTTTTTTGAGTCATTTAAAAAATGTTTGGATAAGTATTTGAAAAAATACATTTTTAAATTATGTTTGATGCGGGAAATTATATAAAAATTATGTTACTGTATATAAATCTTTTTGTTTTCTTTTGAGTGGGCAGGGGCCGGGGTTGGGGTCGGCCTCAGGCTCGGGCTCAGGTCTGGGGTTAGGGTCAGGGTGGGGGCGAGGATGGGATCGGGTCTAGGGGCGGGTCCGGAGTCGGGGCGAGGTCGGAAATTGGGGGGGGGGGGGCCAGGGTGGGGCTAAGATTGGGGTCAGAACAGGGGTGGGGCCAAGGTTGGGGCCTGGTTGTGGTGGGGACAATGTCGGGTCAGGGTCGGAGCCGAGGTCGAGGTCGAAACGGGGGTGGGGTCGAGGCAAGGTTGGGGTGGGTCTAGGTTGGGGGCGAATCAGGGGCAGGAGAGGCCGGCCCGCAAGTTTAACTTAAAACGATTTTAAAAAAGTAAGTATTTTATAAAACATGTTGAAAGTGTACTTTAAATATATTTTACTTAAAATTATTTTTTGAAAACAATTTGCAATTTCTCGCCCAAACACCATTTTTAAGTTTATATACCCTTAAAACACTAAAAACGTTTTTGAAGTATATTTGTCCAAATATGACCTTAATGTTCTTGGGCAGGGGTTGAGTTAGGGTTGGTGAAGTGGTTTGTTTCTCAACAGTTTTGATCTTCTAAGTTTCATGTTAATTTGGTGTGACACTTGAAGGAGGTAGGGCGTTTTTTTCTTTTCTGCTGGGTTGCTTTTTAGTCGCAGCAGATCAGATTCAGATTTCATCTCTCATCTATTGAGCAACAAATCTAATTTTCTTCTTTCTCCTTGTCTTCTTCCTCCGACCATAAATTATCTTCTTTTTTTTCTTTTCTTTTTTTTTTTTTCTATTGGGAGATGCCGTTACATGGAAAACACTACAGAGATTCATCTTCATCTACGGGATGATTCATCTTCTTCCTCTGATACTAAAAATTCATATTTATCGTTTGAGGTGGAGATTGGAGAAAAATGGAGATACAAGAGAGTGGGAGAGAAGAATATTAGATTTGATAGGGATGAAGTGAGATAAAGGAGGAAGAAACCGAGCGAAAAAAGGGAACTCAAAGGAAAAGATAGATGGAGAAGAAACCGAGGGAAAAAAGGAAACTGACAGGAAAAGACTCAAAACTAAACAAGGGCAATTTGGTAACAAATTATATATTTTGCTATTAATGCTAAAAGAATTTTGACAATAACACTAGCCTTAATTATTTGTTTTAATTCTATTTATTTTTCTTATCATTGTTTGTGATTTTTAAGTTTTGTATATATTTTGTATATATTTTTTTTAGTCGTATATATTTTTTTATAGTTAATTGTTTAATTTATTATATGTGATAAATGATTATAGACTATAACAATGTTATTTTTATGATATTTATGAATTTATAATTGAATATATTATGAAAATAACTGTGATTGTTATTTTTGATTAAAAATTTTTGAATATGTAATTATTTAATAGTTTGTGTGATGAATTCTTTTTTATATGATTGTGTTGTTGACGTGTTCGGTATTGGTTGTTCACAGTATTGGTTGTTCAGGCAGCAAGAACAAATTGTTAACTACTATGTATTTACTTCTTTTTTTTTTTTTCATCATGAAGGGTTTTTATGGGGGGGACATATATCATTATGGTTATTTTCATACTTTAGTAATATGTTATTCAGTGATGCCGGAAAAAAATGTTAGTACTACAGTCGCCTCTTATGATATTTTGTTCTGAATTCGTCGCTGTACTTTTACATTTTTAATACACTTTTTTTAGTAATGATAGACATCTCAAATATTCCTCACAATTTTTACATAGCAACTTATATGACATGCATTCATTGTTACATTTTTATGAAATAATAATTAATATCATATAATCGACCAATCAATTCATGCCACATGAGTTATTATGCAAAATTTGTGATAAATTAGTTGAGATGTCTATCATTACTCCACTTTTTATATTACAAAAACTACTTTTTAAAAATATGTTTTCAAAATTACAAACCAAAATATGAAAAGCAACAAACCCGACATTCAATCCAAAATCCATATAAAAACATATTCTACACATATATTGCACCGTTACTCCTAGTGAAGTAGACCAATAAAAAAAAAAGTAAATTTGATAAGTAATTCAAAGATGAAACTTTTTAGGTTGTCTTTTAAAATGAATGAGGACAAAAATAATCTCAGAAAAGTATAAATGTCTTTTTTCTTTTCTTTTTTTGAAGGGCTGTTGCAAAATGGCAAATGCATCTGTCAAAACAATTACAAAAAAAGGCATTAATATATGGTTTCCATTAATATTGTTACATCTTTAAATATATATGGTTTCCAAATATATTACAAATTTACAACAATAAAGCTTTTGTATTGTTATATAGGGTCTGTACTCTGTTGTATGAATCATAACTCGTGTAACTCCAACTATAAAATATAGGTATGTTTTTTAATGAATGTTTGAGTTTTAGTTTGAGTTTTGATTCTTAAAAAATAGTTTTATAATGTAAAAAGTGTATTGTTTATGTAAAAAAGTATAATCAAATAGTAAAAAGCTGTTTTAAAAATAATGAAAACTGATTATAATATATTAAATTTACTATTAAAACTAAAACAAAAAGGTAAAGAACAGGCCCAAGAGCTTCTTTACTAATTCTGTTTTTCAGCACCTTTTTTCTTCTTCTTTTTTTTTCATCTTGTGCAACAGTGAATCTTCAAATGTTAGATACCCAGCGGCAGCACCGGCGGCGAATTTACTGAGTTGGGGTTCGCCGGGAACTGGCCGGAGTTAGCGGCAAAACCAACAGGGGGTTTGATAAATCACGCAACATATTGACATTCCTGGTAGCAGCAGCAAAACCTGCATCTCTGGAAGCCATTACAACGAGTGCTGAAAGCTTCTTTTTCAAATTCTTGATCACACCATCTTCTTCAACAATGCCAAACTCACCAAAATTTCCCTCAATCTCTGAGAACTATAATCTCCACCATTATTTTCCCACGACGTTGAGTAATCTTTGCGTTCCTCACACGAATACGTAGCAAATCATCAAACAGCTTCCTTGCGTTTTCATCTTTTAGGATCTCGTGAGAGGTTTTGCGATTTTGGAAATTGGCGTGAGCATTCTAAGGGTTTTAAACGATAGCCTTTGAATATTTCTTTCTCAGTTAGAATCGCCCCTACTTCGCCATATGGCAAACCGTATCACGTAATGATACACATCAACATCCATTTGTTCTTAAACTTGGTCCTTCCCACATTGGAAACTTTCACGAAAGTCAGAATTCTAGGCTAATTGGCACGGCCTTAATTGAACAGGATCTATTCTATAGACTCGTACCTCTGTATTCTTGAGTTCTAAGGAGACATGAAATCAAATCTGGTTGATGAATAACGACCGCAAGTCCACAGCGGGATCAACAACTCAGTTGTCGCCGCCGCCGGCTTCTGTGTGGTAGAGGGGGTCGTTCTCAGCCGTCTTTCGGCAGTAGCTGGGGAGTCTTGCGGTTGTCAGACAGATCTTCGAATATTTTTCCCTTTTTTCCTGGTCATGCCGGTTCGGATCCTTTCCATGATAATTTGAGACCTTCCGTTTAAAAGCATAAATTTCTTTTTCTTTCACAAACGAAAACTACTTTTCCCCTCAATCTCAGCAGCAACTCATTTATAATATCCATCACATGTCCAAATGTCACAACAAACGATCAACAAAAAGAAAAAAAAAAACAAAGTAAGCGCAATAAACTCCAAACCAGGGAAAGTGACTTTCCAGAAAAAAAAAAAAAAACAGTAGGGTGAGTAACCACTTTAAGAACAGGGGATGGCATGTGCAGTCAACAACTCTTGTCGAACTCTCTGCAAATTTGACAAAACGACGTAGTTTTAATTGGATGCAAAATCAAGTTAAAGACTTGAAGAAATAAAAAGACATCCTTCAACGCAGGCAATCTTAGGACCCAATAACTTTGACATCAAAATTTCCAGTTCTAAATTCAAGAATGCAACATGAAATATAGGAATAGTAATTAAAGCAAGAGGCAAACCTCAAGTAACTTTGTTTCAGTACCAGGATGGAGATAATGGGAGACCCTTTCCTTTTCCAACTTCAAGCATTCCTCTACCTAGTAACAAAATAATAAAACTCAAGAATTTGACTTTCAATATTTCACATGACATGAACTCGGCATGAACCATATACAATAATACAACTCGAAATTATCACCCTTAACCTACTCCAGAAAAGGATGACACGAGCCTAACATAATAAAGTAATCTATCAACTCATATATGACCAAATTACCACCCCACTAAAACCATGAAAATTGGGGTTTACCATGTAAGCTGAAACATAAGGAAATATGTAACTACCTGTAACATATAATTATCTAGAGATGATTCTTCTGAAATCAACTTAGAAGCTTTCTGAGAATAATAAGCTGCAGTATCTTCAACCATTGGTGCCTCAAAATCCCTCACGTACAACTCCATCTTCCCCATACCAATTTCCATAAAAATGTCAACAACATTCTTCAACAAAGCGCGATCAATTTGCCGTCCTTCACGCTCGTGATTAATCTACAATTAAATTAAAACAGAATAATCAAGTTTTATTATCTGTTAATTAATCAGAAAGAGAAATGTGTGACAGAGAAACATACCAAGGATATACTAACATCCCGAATTTTTCCGTTAAACTCTTCATAAACCTGCAACAACAGTTACAGTACAATGCAAATAGCCGTTAACCGCTTATTATATGTTGTTTTTGATCATTCAAATTGAAACTTAGTACACCAAGGAGCTTTGTGTCTTAAAATGACAGAAAACGTCCCAGTTAAAAGTTCACGAGATACAATTGTTTATGAATTGCTCCTAGGTGAAAATTCAATTTAAAGAAATTACCAAATCTCGGAAACAAGCGATGGCAACTTCCTTTAGTCCAGGAATCGATCTCCGACGAACATAGTGTTTGCCAAGGTAATCAAAGATCCGGGACATCCACTGAACCATAATTTTATGATCAGACCATCTTTTCACAATGTCTCTTAACATCAACTCATCGTCATTTGTCTCTCGTAAAGAGGGCAATACCTAAATCAAACGTCAGTAATATCATTTTAGCAATTCACATGCAGTCCCGTTATAAAATCATTCAATCATAAGATAATGTAATGACATTAATAACGAATCAAAGATTTATATTATGATTAGAGGGTTCCGTAACGAGACGGTAGCATTTTCTATTAATTGCGAGCCTAATAGATGGAAACCAATTTTACTCATGGATCATACAAACTCACCGTTGACGTGATATACTCTTGGAAAAACTCCTTGTACTTGTCATATAACTGCTGAGGGTAGCCATTCGACGGTTTTTGTGTACACATACTATAAACAGTTCTGTGCGTATAAAAAAATCATATGTTAGAAAATTTTCAGGCAATAGCTGCAAAAATACAAATCCGTGAAAATAGTATTGCGGTCTGTTCTACTAGAAGCGTCTACTTTCACTCATTTACAACTTTTTGTGAATGTCTCACTCATGTACAACTTCTTATGTATGTCAAAATACAATACCTAAAAAATTAATTTGACACAATTTCTTTCATTTATATCTTTACTTTTAAGTAAACCACACATAATTATATTAATAAAGTAGAAGTTGTAAAAAAATTGAAAGTTGAAACTTCAATTAAAATAAAAGATATTTTTAAAAGTTTACTCTTCTAATAGAACGGATATAGTACAAAATTTCAAAATTTCAGTCTTATTACATAATCATTCAATCATGGGACATACATGGCAAGTAAATTACAATTTTTTCCCATTAATTACCTCGGATGCACGAGCCTAGAACATCTATCCCACAATCGAACATAGCGTTTGTCCCTCACACATCAAAGGGGGCAAAAAAGTGATATCCCATTCTGCCCCCGAATGTATGAGGGACAGACCCTTTACCCACCAATAGTGAGATATATGATTTGAACTCAGCTGCACTATCCTATGTGTTATGTAATGCCGTAAATGCACTCAAAAATGAAACTCGTTTGAAAATGAAGGGAGATGGAGGAAAGTGGAATACGTGTAAAGCATCATATAATCTTCAGAGGTGAAGAAAGGCTCGGTTCGTCCTTCCTCCACACTGTTCTTGAGCTTCGTAATCCTTTGCTCGATAAAATCCCATCCCTTTTCCCAGTCAATCATTTTCTGCTCACTCATATTAACGCCAGTTCCTCTGTTTCACAAACCCTGCAACAACAACAACAACAACAACAAAAAACTTTATATTCATCAGGTAGTAGATAGGAAGAAGTTAGAAAAGAAAAAAAGAAAAGGAGGACTGCAATTAATAATTGAACTTCGTAAGTGTAATGGATGATTCTTACCGATTATGCTGGAACACAATAGAAGAAATTAAGAATGGAGTAGCTAGCTTCCTGGGAAAAAACATGAAGATCTTTTGATTTATAATAATACAACTTCATCGATCGAAATATAAAGTACTTCTAGAAAATGAATCTAAATATAACTAATCACTGTTTAACGTAACATGTACGGTAGACTTTTCTATATATGGTTGGTTTCTGAACCTAAACACACGTCTTAGGAAATTTCTCTGCACTCGCTCATCATCGCTGTTATGGGAAAATGAACACTGCAGGGTGTTTTTTTTTTGAAATTGTTATACGCAGTAACCGTTTTACTATTCGCAGTAACATTCCCCTGCGAAAATATAAAAATGCCCCTAGTCTAAAATAAAAAATAATAATAATAAAACCGGGTACTGTTCAACGTGCGTGAACAGTACCGTTCACGCACGTTGAACAGTACCCGGTTAGAAAAAAACTGAAGAAATACCGCCGGTGTCCCCATAATCGTTTTACTAAACGCAGTAACATTCCCCTATAAAAAGTCCGAATTACCCGACTACGATCCATATTACACTATAAGTAAACACTGTATTTATTTTTTTACTTCAAATTAGTTTGCATAAATTCTCTATATACCCCTTCATTATAATTTTCGAGGGTTTTTTTTCCCAGATCGGCGATTATCCGAACGTTTTTTTCTGTTTCTGCAACATTTCGACCGGGGAGACTGTCTCCCCGGACGGAAGTCCGGAAAATACCGCCGGAAAACGGCAGTATTTTCGGGGAAAATACCACTGGCAGCAGGCAGTATTTTCCCTAAAAATACCGCCGCCGTTTTCCGGCGGTATTTTGGCCGGAAATACGGTCGGCGGTATTTTTCGGAATTTTTTTAACCGGATACTATTCACACACGGGTGAACAGTACCCGGCTTTCTTATTTTTTGCCAAGGGCATTTTTGTCTTTTCACAGGGGAATGTTACTGCGAATAGTAAAACGGTTACTGCGTTTAGTATGCCTCTTTTTTTATGATGTTTTAAAAGCATTTTGAAAATATATTTTAAAAAAATAGTGTGTTATAATATAAAAAGTATATTGAAAATATAAAAAAATATAATTAAATATTAAAAAGTTGTATTAAAAATAATAAAAATTAATTATAATATATGAAATTTACTATTGAAACTAAAATCAAAATCGAAACAAAAACGAAAGAAGAGGCTGTACTATTAGTGACTTGCACACAGGGGTTTTCAAATTTCAAGTTGCACAACACATATTACCATTTTCCCACGCTATTGTGAAAATTGGATTCCATAATTTAATTCAACGCTTCTTTATTTTTTTAAAATTTAATTCTGTACTTAAAATTAGTCATTTATTAAATAGTTAATAGGTTAAGAATTTATTTATATCACTTACTACTTAAAATTAATTAAATAATTAATAGATAATAAGTTTGAAAAATAAAAATTCAGTCTTTTAAATTTTTTTGAATCGAACTATTCTATCACAACGGAAGGTCACTAGGAAAGGAGGAAATGTACCAATTAGGCTAAGTTCAAGGTACTATTCAGTCCTTTAAATTAATGAAGCACAATTTATTTTCTATAGTAAATTGTGAACATGAAAAGATAATTAATACTTCCTCCTTTTCATTAAAAAAAGTAGTTTATTTTAACAAATATTTTTTATTTAATAGAAGCATCCATTTTCAAAATGACTTCAATTCAAAAGTTTGCAAGATTTCCGGCCAACTTGTATTACAAGAAAAAGGGTTTATTTAGGACGACTTTTCGGGCTTCTCTTCAAAAGATTTCAAATCAAGTTTAAAACTTAATTTTGAAAAAATAATTTTATAATATAAAAATATAATAAAAATGTAAAAATATATAAATAAATAATAAAAAATTATATTAAAAATAATAATAACTAATTATAAAATTATTTTTTTAAAACTAAATTTCAAACTTAATTTAAAACCTTCCAAAGAGAACATACTCAGAAGAGCTATTTTTTTGTTGTAAGTGTGGTAAAAGCTTTATTTCCCATTAAATATTTGAATAGTTCGTTATGGGTCACAATGTTCAAACTCGTTTGGTATGGTAATTGGACACAAGATTTCCAATTTCAACTGATTTGATGTGAGCATCTGACCCAAAATCTTTATCCATCGACTTTTCTTTCAGAAGAAAAAAATGTCATTGAAGAAAAAAATGTCATTGACTGTTACTGATATATCAACGGTCCATCACAACCGGATTCAGTTAACTGTCAGTTTGACTGTTTTGTAGTGTGTTTAAATTTGACCCCTTATTTGAAATTTTGGACACTTGTTTAATCAATCAATTTGGCCCCTTATTTGTACGTGTCACTTGTTCAATAGTTTGATGCACAACATTTCAAAAATTGTGATATGTAATATTTCAATAATTAAATTTAATATGCACATCATTAGACTTGTTCAATAGTTTAAATTTGACCCCTTATTATGTTCGTCTATATTCTCACAAATTTTTCTACACTTTTGCCTTTAAAGTAAACAAATTGCCCGATCCATTTTACACTCGATATAATATATATATATATATCCCCTAGTGTTAATTGTTTCATTTCGTATCAAGATTGCACTAATAAGAAAAGACTAATATTTTTGAACAATTTGGCCACTAAATTATATTTTCTATTATAAATTCAAACTGCTCCAAGATATAACTATAGTAACTTGGACAAAATAAGTGAAACGATGTCTTATTTGAACAAATCAAGAGAGTCATTTGGACATATATATCACAATAATCAAGAACAAAAACGTGGAATCTACTCGTCTTTCTCGCATGGAATTTCAAGAGAGTATAAAAATGAAAATTCAAGAGATTATAGAATCACTACTACAAAACATACTATTGGAGACGGGTTTCGCGCTGCCCCCGCCCCCAATACGGGCGCCACCATATCGTTGGCACCAACCTCCAATAAGAGTATTGGAGGTGGGTTTCGAAGGACCCACCTCCAATACTCTTATTGGAGGTTGGTGCCAACGATATGGTGGTGACCGTATTGGGGGCGGAGACAGCGCAAAACCCATGTCCAATAACATGTTTTGTAGTAGTGAATTGAATTTTCAAGTTACTCTATTTCTATGTGAGAGGGACGAAGGAAAATATATCGACCACTCGACAGGTAATCTCAAGTTATTGGATGGTATTTGCTGTCAATAACTCGTGTCGAACTCTGCAAATTTGACAAATTAACATTCTTGTTTTAGTTGGTTACAAAATCAATTAAAGTATAGTAAAGAAAAGGGGCAAATTAACCTCAAGTAACTTTGTGGATGGAGATAATGGGAGACCCTTTCCTTTTCCACCTTCAAACATTCCTCCACCTAGGCAAAAACATGAATCTAAAAGAATAAAACTTAGGAATCAACCAGGAAGATTGGGGTTGACTGGGTAAGATACTCCCTCGATCTGACTTGATTTGGACCTTGTGACTCTGAAATAGTCATATCACTAGATTTTTTAATGGGACTAAGTAGGTAATATGGAAAGAAATGTGTAACTACCTTTAACTTATAATTATTTGGAGATGATTCTTCTGAAATGAACTTGGAAGCTTTCTGAGAATAATAAGCTGCAGTATCTTCAACCATGACTGTCTCAAAATCCCTCACGTAAAAATCCATTTTCCCCATACCGATTTCCACAAAAATGTCGACAACATTCTTCAACAAAGCGCCATCGATTTGCTAACCTTTGCGTTTATGATTAATCTGCAATTAAACTAAACAGAATAATTAAGGATTATAATTTGTTAATTAACCAGAAAGATAAATTAAACCCCAATTAATTAAGGTACATAGTGTGACAGAGAAAATATACCAAGGATATAATAGCAACTCGAATTCTTTCACTGAATTCTGCATAAACATGCAATAATAAGAGTCAGAATTCCTACAGGGATTATAGATTTTTTTAATAAGGTAGGAATCATTGGTACCAAATGAATGAAAGTCACCGAAATATAGCTACCGGTTTAATACAAACCGTTGGCATTTACAAAACGTGGTGCCATCTTTACAATAATAGTGAAGATAACTTTCAGAATGCTGGATAACTACTGGTTTGTTAAAAATCGGTGACTTTTTCTTGAAATGCGTCAACAAAGCCACCGGTTATAATTAAACGGATGGCTTTCATCTGTTTTCCAGTAGTGAATGAAAATTTAAATCAAAGAAATTAATTACCAAATCCAGGAAACAAGTGTACTTGTTTCCAACTTCGTTTAGTCCAGGAATCGATCTCCGACGAAAGTATTTATCAAAGTAATGAAAGAACTGCGACATCCATAGAACCATATCTTATGATTTGACCATCTGTTCACAATATCTCTTAACTGTTGGGAATTGACCTCTTACGTGGAGAAAATTGCCCAAGGATATTTGTGAAATATTTGTCCAAGTCAAAAGGGCATTATAGTCATTTTTTATCTCAAAAATGGAGTATATAAGTGATTTAAGATCACTATACTCTTTTGGTAGAGCTTCACCCGAGAGCAAAAGAGAGAAAAAAAGAAAAGAGAGAATTTTCGGATTTCTGTGAGCAGTTTCAGTAAAATGCCGATCTCGAAAAATCGCACCTTTGGATTTCTCTAATTTTGGGATATGTTATTCCGAGTCTTGTGGCTATATTTTGACCGTTCAGTTTTGCATTTGGAGGTCTGGAGGTGGTCCGTTTTGTGCTCGAACAAAAACCCCTGTTTTGGTGATTTCTTCTCCTTTCTGTTGTGATTTCTCTTGTTGTAGTTCTGGTTAATGATCATTTTGGTGTTGTAATCAACTTGTGCTAGTAGTAGCAGCTTGTAAGGATCTTGTAACACTTGATATGGCTATAATGATGATTTTGGATGGACCAATGGTCCCGTGGTTTTTACCCTCCACATTGAAGGGGTTTTCCACGTAAATCTCGGTGTTCTTGTGTTGATTTTATTCTTGCTTTTATTGCTGCGTTTTGCGGTTGTTGTTGCTGCTCGTTTAATCATTTTTGGCTCATTGTTTGCTTGTTCCTAAGATATTTAAACAAGTTTGGGGATATAAGGTTTGTAGATTGTTAAAGTGATAATTACAAACCGGTATTCATCCCATCAAAGTGGTATCAAAGCCTTGGTTGTACATTTGGTTGTCTTGGCTGATTTATACTTGTTTGAATTATGGAAGCAAATTTGAGTAAAATGGTTTGTTTGAATAATGGTAATTATCACAAATGGAAAGGACAAATGAAAGATCTTTTGTTTGTGAAAAAGTTACATTTGCCAGTGTTTGCTTCGAATAAACCTGAAAGTTTAAGTGATGAAGATTGGGATTTTGATCATGAACAAGTATGTGGATATATTAGGCAGTCAGTTGAAGATAGTGTTCTTAATCATATTGCTAATGATACACATGTAAGAACTTTGTGGAATAAGCTTGAGATATTGTATGGTTCTAAAATTGGAAATAATAAACTGTACATGATTAATCAAATGCTCAGTTTGAAATATAAGGAAGGTACTCCAGTTTCTAATCATGTAAATGAATTTCAAGGCATTATTGATCAATTGTCTGGTTTAGGCATAACTCTGCTCCTAGTGGTATTGTTACTTTTGATTATATAAAGATTGGTATTTTGAATGAAGAGATGAGAAGGAAGAATCAAGCTTCATCATCATCTTCACAGTCAAATGTTCTGATGGTTGAAAATAGGGGTAGAAATAAAGACAAGTATTAGAAAAATGATAGAGAAAACAATAGGAGTAAGTCGAGGTCAAGGTACAAGAATGTCACATGTCATCACCGTGGTAAACTTGGGCATAGCAAGAAAAATTGTTTCAAATTGAAAAATGAGCAAAGGGTAAAGATAAAGTTGATGACAACTCTGATCGTGTTGCTACTGCAATTGGTAATCTTTTTGTTGCTTGTGATGAAAATATCATCAATTTTGTACAGCAGGATACTAGTTGGGTCACTGATAACGGAGTTGCTGTCCATGTCACACCGAGAAGACAAGTATTTTCATCTTCTACGTCTGGTTATTTCGGAGTATTGAAGATGAGAAATAATAATTGGATAAAGGTGGTTGGCATTGGAACTGTCTACTTGGAGACCAAAATGGGAGCAAAGCTAGTACTCAAGGATGTTCGACATGCACCTGATATTCAGATGAATCTTATTTTAGCGGGTTGCCTTGATGATGAGGATTACCATAACTTTATGGGTAATGGCTATTGAAAGCTTACTAAAGGGTCTATGGTTGTGGCTCGAGCTAAGAAATATTCCAAGTTATATGTGTTGCAGGCTTCTGTTTCAGCAGACTCAGTTAATATGGTTGATAATGATAGCTTGCAGGAATTATGGCGTAAGAGGCTTAGCCATATGAGTGAGAAGGGGATTGATTGTTTGGCAAAGAAGAATCTTCTTTCTAGCATTAGAGGTGTAAAGTTGAAGAAGTGTGATCCCTGTTTGGCTGGGAAACAGAACGGGGTATCCTTCAAGAGTAATCCTCCTTCAAGAAAATCAGAGTTCACTACAAGAAAATGTTCTTTTAGAGACGCCGTCAAAACTGTCTTATATAGTGCACTTACTGTCTCAAAACGTTTTTTTAGACAGCATTGAGACAGTAACTGTGGCGTCTCCGTTACAATCGTCGCAAAAGAAATTTGAGACGGTAAAGCTGTCTCAAATAGCTTTTGAGATGGAGTTGAGACAGTTCTTCAAGTGTCCCAAAAGTATTTGAGACACACATTCTTCTGTCTCAATCAAGTGTCTCAAATTTTTAAGACACTTGATTGAGACAGCAATATGTTGTCTCAAATAGGATTAAAGACAATAGTTTTACTATCTCTAATATTGCGTCTTAGAAGTTAGAGACAGTAAATTAAGACACCACTATGCTGTCCCAAATATAATTAAAGACAATAGTCATCTGTCTCAAATATCATGTCTTATTTTTAAGGCTATAAATCGAGACAGCAATATTTCATCCTAAATAGAAATAAATATTGTAATATTTTTATTTTATTTTATTTCATGGTATTGTTATTCATAATTGGTCATTGAACAACTAATAAACACCATTGTTGATAAATAAATAGTAATATTTTGGCAAAAATAAATAAATAAACACTAATTGTTGATAAATAAAAAATAACATCCATAAGGGAAATAACTATATAACACAATAAAATATCATAATTGATCCAATCAATCTAACATCCAAGTATTCACTCTGAAACATAACCCTTCCTTAAATTTAGATGGATAAAAGTAACAAATTACCACAATTAGGTTTGTAAGTACACATCAAGCCTATTTCCAAGTTTGTATCTAGATGTTAAACAAATTTCACATTCATCCAGCTTACTATCTTGACCACGATATAGCATGCAGTTATTCGGGCAGGCATCCCAAGTTTCATAGGTAAAACCAATATCATCAGTTATTTTTTTAGCATTATAAAATGAAGAGGGTAGCTTTGCATGGGGAAAAGCTTTAGCCAATAGTTGAAACTAAGGACAAAAGAAAAGACCCAATTATTGACACGCAAAAGACCAAGAAGTACCTTAACCAATTTTCAGTTATCGAAGCACCTAATAACTTATGTATCAGTAATAAGTCTAAATGTAAACAAATTGTTATTGCTATCTCAAGAATCTAATTTTTGGTCTACCCCATTACATAAATGAGAGACCAAAAGTTAGATCAGTTCTTGGTTTGGTTTGTCTCTGCCAGAACCGTTCAAAGTTGTTTGAAGATGATTTGAAGGGTTTTAATCCTGGAGATATGTACTCTGCTAAGCAGATTGAGAAGGCAAGGAATGATTTCAGCCAAGTGAAACTCTTGCTTTCTTGAAGCAAATCACACTAAGCCCAAGGGATTTCTCAGCACAAAATCTTTCCTTCTTCAAGAATGCAGCAAAGCTTCATTTTTATCGGAGAGCATTCATTTAAAACTTCAATAAAACCCATCCACAGCCTACTGAGGTGCAGATAAAAAGCTTTCAGGATCCTAGAGACTCAATGGTTGAAAAAAGTATCACTCAAAATTCTTACTTTCAATATTCCATAGGTTTGTTCATTAAAGCATAAATTGGTTTCGGTTTTCATTTCCACTTTTGCCTTGTGCTTGTGGAATGAAATCTAGAGTGACTTCAGAATAAGAATTAAGATCTTTATCCCTGCTTTTGCTGTTGAGAAGGGTTTTGAGATCTTGAGCATATAAAGTGGTTACTTATTTGGCAGATTTAGAATGCAATTCAGGAGCTAAAAATGGCTGATGAAAAACGTTTGAAATTGGCTGAAGATCAAAAGGTGCTGTATATTTTCTTTTTTCTCTTTAGGATCTCCCATAGTTGGTAAATATTCCCAGGATTTGACAATTTACCTTCTGTTAATTTTGTCTATTCTGGCAGAGGGAAAAGGACGATCTTCGCAAAAGAATTACCTATGCAGAGTCCAACCTTAATCAGAACCAAGTATTAGAGTTGGAAATAGAGCAGATGAAGGGTGCCATAGAGGTAATGGGACACATGAAGGGCGATGAAGAAGCTGATAAGAAAAAAATGTTGATTGAAAGGAACTCAAGAAAAAGCAAGAAAAACTTGGAAGTTGGGAAACTTTAAACCAAGCACTTATTATCAAATAGAGAAAAGGCAATGATGAAGTACAAGAAGCACGTAAAGAGCTCATAAAGGTATCATACTTAGCAAATTTTATTTATGCACCCCATTGTCAATCTCAAACCAAGTCATTTTTAAGATTTAACATCCTGTGTACAGACTCCAATGGAAAATATTTATTTTTATTGGAAAACGACTGTTAGATGGACTGTAATATGAAGGCCTCTATACTTTCTGATGGCATATAGTACGCAAAACTTAATTAGCACTATCTCGATAGTGTATTTTATGCTCATATAGTTTAGCAGACAGAGCTTTTATGTTTTGCAAGGTAAGGTTATGGATATGATATATTATGAACCTGGGAGGAGCTTCTAAAAATTCTATACTTCTGTACAAAGATCAGTTCTACTAAACAGCAGTATGACTTTAAAACCTATAAGACATTACACTGGAAAAGATAATTTTATGAGTAAAGTTATCACATCTTCATCTGATACAGTCATGCACCACTAATAATTCTTTCCTTATATTGCATGGATACACCAGTTCAACCACTCATATTACATTTAACAGCTCCATAACCATGATAGATTATTAGCAATCTCGAAGTGTTACTTCAAGTAAATGTCAACCAAGAAATGCAATTGCATAGAACTTCAAGCATAATGCAAACAAAAATAAAATATAGGTATATACTAGGTAAAAATTTCTAATCGTGGTGAAGCCTAAGGACCTTCCAGATGCCATAGAACTTAGGCTAGCTCTAAGCCAACAACAAATCAGATCTAATCCACCAAAAGTAAAATGGAGCATTTCACAAACCTAAGAGAAACCATGATACCTAACTGAAAACTAGGTCAAGGAATGCCAAAACAACAATTTCACATACAAAAAAAAGTGTACCGTAGATATGAATTCATAAATTTAAATGCTTCTAACATGGTGATGAAGAAGACATAAATTACTTCTGTCATAGCAAATAACTCTTTATTGGAACTGAATGACATAGATTCAAGACTTACCGTACATGTACTATTGCTACCTGGAGAATCGAACGGTGAAATGGTTTCTCCAAGCGTTCCACCTCCCTCTCCTCTCAGAAGTAGTCCTCCAACATTTAATGACAAACAGTTCAAAAACTTATCAATGACAATTTCTTTGGGGCATTTATCAAGCAGGTAGAAAATATTAGACCTCACAAAAGGCACAAAACCATACTTGAGAAGATTAATATCCTATTTACAGCCCAAGTCTCCTTGTCTAATGTAAAAAATACCAAACAAACAGAAAGAAACAGAGCTGATAAAATCATACCCACATAAATTTAACATTAATAAAAATCCATCAAAATTCAAATCTGATTACCATCATACAGAACTATGAAGAAAAAACCGATAAAGAAGGAATAATGCATGATACATAACTGTAAATCCAGAATCTAAGAATTAAATTTAGAGTTTAAATTCATGCTAAAAGTATCAGAATAAAGTTGTTACCTTTACCCGTTCAATGTTTTGCAACTGAGCCGCAACTAGAAGATGATGATAGAAAAATAAGTACCGATGAAGACGTGACCTATATTTTGTTTTCCCTTTTTAAGTTTCCCACCTTTTTTTTTGGTCTTTAGTATTTTAGGGATGTTTCTCACATTTTTTTTGTCATTACTTTTTTACGAGATTAAATTTTTAGGGACTTATTTACAGTCCTTTTTTTTTTACTTTCTCAAATAACAAATCTAAGTCCAATACTGCACTTGCTTTCCCCAATCAAAAAAAAAAAAAAACCAAATCTAAGTCCAATATGTATGATCAAAACTGAAATTGAACTCGATATCGGAAATTTCCCCAAATTTGAAAGGAACAATAAGAAAAAGATGCTAACAGAGCTGAAAATAAAATTCACAAAATAATATACTATGGTACTAGCACCAAAATTGAAACCTTTTCCACTCAACTGGATTTGGGATCAAGCATAAGGCAAAGGCCAGACCAACAGCACCACGTGAAAGGAGAAAAGCCTATGAACTTCTACAGAGTAGTCCTAATCTTGATCGAACACAACAAGTTCAGAAAGGCCATGAAACAATCGGTCATGTCATCCCCTGAAAAGCCTCAATGACTCATATTGAACAATTCGGAGGGGCATAAACAACAATTTTGCAACATCATTCCTTTCGAACAAGCTATTGAGGAAAGCAAAAACCACGAACAGCACAATAGCAACGACGGGGCCGGACTTGAACTTGAACAACGGCAAATCATGAATGGATTCCTTCAGCGATCTCTCAACGCAGTCGATTTTATTGGTTTTTTGACTTTCTGCCTATCTCGCTGCTGGCTCCATTGGGTCCCTTAATGATCTAGAGTTTCTTGGAGGCGTTGTCGATGGTTGATATTAGGGATTTGTAGGAATTGATGCAGTAACCGAATAGCTAACATATGGCTTCGCATATGGCAGTGACCAGTGAGATCATGAACACCGGCAAGCTGTCGGAGTATTTGAAGTGGGAGAGTAGCTTCGAAGCTGGCTGGAGCTGAGAGAATGTGTTTGGGTTTTCTCTTTCAGTTTGGATTTTTTTTTTTCTTTAAGCTCAAAAAAAGTAAAATTGTTTTGGAGCTTAATTTTTTAACTTTCCGAAACTAAAAAAGAAAAACCTTTCAAACTTTTTTCTTTTTCTATACATTTACGGTCTTTTTTAATTTCCACAATTATTTATATACAACTAAGAAAAAATATTTTGGTAAACTTAAATTAGAAATATAACTTCATCCCCATTAGCACTCTAAAAAGTTTTTATTTTATCAAAACTCAGCCATACGCTACAATATTTCATAAAAATTCAGACCAAAAAAAAGAATAATACATGATACAATAATTGTAAATTCAAAATGTAAGAATTAAAATTTAGATTATTAAATTTGTGCTAACAATATAAGAACAAAGTTTTTATCTTTCACTCTTCAATGTTTTGCAAATGAGTGGCATATTAGAAGATAGAAAAATAAATCGATGTGGCCTATTTAATTTTGATTATTTAAGTTTCTCCATATTTTGGTCTTTAGTATTTTACAAATATTTCCCACCTTTTTTGTGGTCCTTACTATTCTACGCAATCAACTTTATAGGGACTTATTTATTGTTTTATGTAATTTTCTTGATTATATATATATATAAGACAAATTATATTTTATAAAATTAAATTAGAAATATAACTGCATCACTCGGCACCGTAGTCTCTTTTTATTTTACCAAAAATCAGCCACTACAATATTTTCTAACAAATCAGTGCAAAAATAAAATAAAAGTAATAATGTGTGTTACATAATTATAAATTAAGTTAGTAAGAATTAAAGTTAGAGTATAAAATCCATGGTAACAATATAAATTCAAGATCACAAAGTTGTTACCACTCATGTCTCTTCAATAATTTGAAATTGAGTGGCAATTGAATAAATGATATAAAAATAATTACTGAGGGCAAGACTTATTTAATTTCCCTCTTGAAGTTTTCTTTTTTAAGTTTATCACCTTTTTTTTTAATCTTTACTGGCGTATGGAAGTGTTCCAACCTTTTGTTGGGTCATTACAATTTTACGCAATCAAATTTGTAGTCACTTATTCACCGTCTTTTTTAATTGTCTCAATTATTAATATTTAAGACAAATTATTGTTTTTGTCTCTGTTTAAGTGTCTTAATTAATGTAGTTGAGACATATTAGTTTTACTGTCTTAAATAGATGTCTCAATTAATTTCATTTGAGACAAATATTTTACCGTCCTTAATAAGTGTCTCAATTAGTTTTATATAAGACAATCCTTCAACAACCGTCTTAATTTTGACGTCTCAATTTAATTATTGAGACAATCGTTATAAGTGTCTCAAATTGATTGTATTTGAGACAAATGTTTGATACTGTCTCAAAAATTTGTCTCAAATACTATGTTTTCTTGTAGTGGTTACTAGAACTTGTTCAATCTAATGTTTGTTGTCCTTTTAAAGTAAGGTCTATTGGTGGTGCACTTTACTTTGTGACCTTTATTGATGACTGCTCAAGAAAACTTTGGGTCTATGCTTTGTAGACTAAGGATCAAGTACTTGAAAAGTTCAAGGAATTTCAAGCCTTGGTTGAAAGACAGGCAAGCAAGAAATTGAAAGCCATTCGTACTGACAATGGTGGTGAGCATTGTGGTCCATTTGATGAATACTGTAAGAGTCAAGGTATTAGACATCAAAAAACTCCTCCTAAGACACCTCAATTAAATGATCTAGCAGAGACGATAAATAGGACTCTAGTTGAGAGAGTCAGATGTTTGCTTTCAGAAGCAAAGTTGCTTAGATCTTTTTGGGCAGAATCATTTAACATTGTGGCATATGTTATCAACTTGTCTCCAACAGTTGCTTTGAATGCTGATGTTCCTGACAGGGTATGGTCTAGTAAGAATGTTTCTTATGATCATCTTCGTATCTTTAGTTGTAAAGCTTTTGTGCATATCCTAAAAGGAAATATTCAAATTGGATGTGAAGGCTAGACAGTGTATTTTCATTGGTAATGGTCTTGATGACTTTGGCTACAGGTTTTACGATCCAGTTGCAAAGAAACTCGTGAGAAGTCGCGATGTGGTATTCTTTGAAGATCAAACCATTGAAAATATTGAAAATGTGAAAGATGTCAATTCTGAAAGTCCTGACTACTTGGTTGATAGTGATCCAATCCCAGTGGATTGTGCAGCAGACCCAGTTGTTAATGATGCTCCCAATGATGATCCGGTTCAAAATGATCGTTATGATAATGATCAAATTTAGAATGATCAGCAAGATGTAGATAATGCTCACAATGATGTTGATGGCATTGATGAACAACAGGTACCTCTAGAACCTGGTGTGTCACTTAGGAGATCCACGCGAGATAGAAGACCATTTTCTCGCTATCCTTCTAGTGAATTTGTGCTCTTGACTGATGGGGGGGAACCTGAATGTTATGAATAAGCTATGAAGAGTGACCAGAAATCCAAGTGGACTGAAGCCATGAATGATAAGATGAAGTCTCTGATTGACTACTGTACTTATGACATTGTGAAGCTACCTAAGGGTAAGAGAGCTTTGAAGAATCGGTGGGTTTACAGATTAAAGCATGAAGATAAGTCTTCTGTTCCACGATATAAGGCTCGATTAGTTGTTAAGGGTTTTAATCATAAACAAGGGATTGATTTTGAAAAAATTTTCTCTCCTGTCGTGAAAAAGTATTCCATAAGAGTTGTGTTAGGCTTAGCTACAAGCCTGGACCTAAAAACTGAGCAGATGGATGTGAAGACAGCTTTTCTTCATGGTGATTTAGAGGAAGAAATTTACATGAAGCAACCTGAAGGTTTCAAGGTGAAAGGAAAAGAGAATTTTGTGTGCAGACTGAAAAAGAGTTTGTATGGCTTGAAACAAGCACTTTCGCAATGGTACAAGAAGTTTGAGTCAGTTGTAAAGAAACTTGGCTACAAGAAAACTACTTCAGACCATTGTGTTTTTGTACAAAAGTTCTCTGATGATGATTTTATCATTTTATTGCTCTATGTTGATGACATGCTTATTGTTGGTCATAATGCTTCTATGATTAACAGGTTGAAGCAAGAGTTGAATAAATCCTTTGCAATGAAGGATTTGGGACCAGAAAAACAAATACCTGGCATGAAGATTGCTCGTGATAGAGAGAACAAGAAGTTGTGGCTATCACAGAAGAAGTACGTAGAGAAAGTTCTTTAGAGATTTCAGATGGATAATGCTAAAACAATAAGTACTCCACTTGCTTTGCACTTTAAATTGAGTGAAAAGCAGTGTCCTTCTAATAATAAAGGGAAAGAGGATATGAGAAGAGTTCCTTATGCCTCAGCCGTAGGTAATGATGTATGCCATGGTGTGCACTCGGCCAAACATTGCTCATGTAGTAGTTGTGGTAAGTCGCTATCTTTCTAATCCAGGAAGAGAGCATTGGAATGCTATAAAGTGGATTATGAGATATCTCCGAGGGACTTCTGATTTGACCATTTGTTTTGGGAATGGAAAGTCTTCTTTGGTTAGTTTTACTGATTTCGATATGGCAAGAGATAGTGATACAAGAAAATCTACTTCGAGTTATTTGATTACCTTTGTAGGGGGAGCTGTTAGTTGGCAATCAAGATTGCAAAAGTGTGTTGCATTGTCTACTACAGAGGCTGAATTTATTGCAGCTGTTGAAGCATGCAAGGAGTTGCTCTGGATGAAGAACTTTCTTCATGAGCTTGGTTTCAAACAAGAGAGGTATGTCTTATTTTGTGACAGCCAAAGTGCAGTTTATCTTAGTAAGAATTCTACATTTCATGGTAGATCAAAGCATATTGATGTGGGTTATCATTGGATACGAGTTGCTTTTGATTCAAAGTTTTTTGAACTTCAGAAGATTCATACAGATGATAATGGTTTAGACATGTTGACTAAGGTGTTGCCTAAAGGTAAATTTGAAACTTGTTGTTTGATCGCCGGGTTGGCAATATCCTCCACATAGTCGGTAGGGGCAGATTTGTAGGGAATTTACCTTTTATGTGGAGAAAATTGCCCAAGGATATTTGTGAAATTTTGGTCTAAGTCAAAAGGGCATTATAGTAATTTTTTATCTCAAAAATGGAGTATATAAGTGATTTAAGACCACTATTCTCATTTGGTAGAGCTTCACCCGAGAGCAAAAGAGAGAAAAGAGAGAATTTTCGGATTTCTGTGAGCAGTTTCAATAAAACACTGATCTCGGAAAATTGTACCTTTGGATTTCTCTGATTTTGAGATATGTTGTTCCTGAGTCATGGGGCTATATTTTGACCGTTCAGTTTTGCATTTGGAAGTCTGGAGGTGGTCAGTTTTGTGCTTGAACAGAAACCCCTGTTTTGGTGATTTCTTCTCCTTTCTCTTGTGATTTCTCTTGTTGTAGTTGTGGTTAATGATCCTTTTGGTGTTGTAATCAACTTGTGCTAATAGTAGCAGCTTGTAAGGATCTTGTAACACTTGATATGGCTATAATGATGATGTTGGATGGACCAATGGTCCCGTGGTTTTTACCCTTCACATTGAAAGGGTTTTTCACGTAAATTTCGGTGTTCTTGTGTTGATTTTATTCTTGCTTTTATTGCTGCGTTTTGTGGTTGTTGTTGCTGCTGGTTTAATCATTTTTGGCTCATTGTTTGCTTGCTCCTAAGAGATTTAAACAAGTTTGGGGATATTAGGTTTGTAGATTTTTAAAGTGATAATTACAAACCGATATTCATCCCATCATTAACATATCTAATTCATCATGTTTCTCCCTTACCGAAGGAAGTACCTGAAATTAACAATATTTTGCAATTCACATGGGAGGAGGAAAATGACGGAAATAGTATAGTGAAAAATCTAGACGACTTATGTGACATCATAATGATTGCTTGACAATTTTAGTCCTTAATGTTTAGCATGTGGCACTTCTAATGTTTTTGTACTCGATCAAAATATGGCAGTCAAATATGCAGGTAACTTCTTTTCGATTGCCCATGTTACCGATTTAATCACATATTTGATTGTCTGTTTATGGTAAAAGAGACTAATAGTACCACATGATTAAACATAAGATACCAAAATTGCTAACGCAATACCAAAAATGACTAAAAGTGCGCATGGTCAAAACATATAGAAACAAGAATATGTTTGTTTTGGAGACTTTTCAAAACTTAGTTTTGAAAATAATTTTAAATGTAAAATATGTATTGAAAATATATAAAAATGGACTTAAAACGTAAATATGTGTATTGTAAATGATTAAAACATAGTTTAAAATTGAAAACTTAAAAAATTAAATAATAATTATTGAAAACTTAAAAAATTTAATAAAAATTAAAAAATTAAAATTATATAAAAATTAAAAATAAAAACCTTTAATTCGCTCACCGTTGACGTGATATAGTCTTGGAAAAATTCCTTGTACTTGTCATATAACTGCTGGGAGTAGTCATGTGGCAGTTTTTGGGTACACACGTTACAAACTGTTCTGTGCGTATAAATAAATCATACATTAGCAAATTTTATTAAGTGAGGCATAATATATTATATTGTATGACTAAACAAATCACACGTTTTATAATATAGCTAATTTTGAAAGAAAAAGAACACAAAAATAATGAGAGAGAAATTATAAAGAGATTTGTTTCCAAGTTCTTCACATTTAGCACGAATCAAGCTTCATATGAACCTTAAAATCATAGATTGTAGTAAGTAACTAAACAAATCATTCGTTAAATAGAGAAATTTTGATTAAATTTAATATAATTATAAAAATCATTATATCTTAACAATAAGGATCATACTTTATAATTTTTATAAGTATGCACTTAAATAATTAGAAGTTAGAGCCATTTACAAACAAAGTCAAAATCAAACAAAAATAAATCCTAATTTACAATGTGAATGGTTTTTTTTTTTTTTATGATGTTTTGATGAAAATTATTATGCTCGCAACATTTTTATTAGTTATTTTCTATAGAGAAAACTTTAATTTTACATGCATACCCCTACATTATTAAATAAGTAAGTGTATAGAAAAACAGTACCTAAAAAAGCACTAGTATCTTATGAAATTATATATTTGAAAGATTTTTTTTTTTTTTTTTGTGTAAACGCAGCCTTCCCCATTTTATTAGTATGAGAAAAAAGTGGCAAAATTTACATTAGAGGCGGACATAGGGGATTTGGGAAAGATCAGAGGCAACTAGTTTCGCCAGTGGCTGTGGTAAAGCTCCTTGGTGGAAGGAGTGTTCTGCTTGCGTTGCTGAGGCAATTAAGCTTGGCCAGGAAGTCCGCTGGTCCATTTCCTTTCCGAAAGATGTGTCGAATCTCCACTGTAAAGAAAGGCATGAGCTATTGGATGCCGCGAAAGATGTATTGCAAAATCCCATTGCACCGTCCAGTGACCATTTACTGATTCTGCCAAATATTTGGAGTCCGTCTCAATAGTTATCCTGGTGTAACCTCGTTCTTGACAGATTTGTAATCCATAGTGGAGGGCAAGGAATTCAGCAGTGGAGTTAGTTGCAACCCCTATATGCTTGCTTGATGCGTGGAGGACTTGCTCAGCATGGTTTCTGATGATCATTCCGCAGCCTGCTGGCCCAGGAGCACCAAGTGCTGACCATCGATGTTCAGTTTGACGTCTGGAGGCCGGGGAAATTCCCAGTATACCAGTTGACTGGCTTTGTGGCGTTTCGCTGCTAGAGAGGGCAGGAGTCCAGATGCCGTTAAACAGGCATCAGCTAGCGATCGCCTCTGAAATCCATATACTCGATGTATATCCAGCAAGGTTGAGGAAACTTCAAGTTTAATTTCAGCTGTTGTTGGTTTGATATCATCAAATATTGCTCTGTTTCGTGCTTTCCATAAACTCCAGCAGATCAACATAAACAGAATGCGTAGTACTTGCACCATTGTAGACCCTTCATGTTCTGTCCATATATGTGTTAGGAAGTCACCGAATCCCAGCTGAGCAGCAAAGGTGATCCCCAACGTTGTTCTCAAGAAATGTCTCCACAACTCTGTTGCAATTGGGCAGCTAAAAAACCATTGGTTGATTGAGTCTTCCGCAGGGCACACTGGGCTTTTTGACGCTAGCTGGAAGCCCATTTTGCGCAGAACATTAGGGAATGGGAGCAAGCCATTGAGGAGTCTCCAGAAAAAAAATGAGATTTTAATTGGAATTTCCTTTTGCCAAATAGACTTCAGAAAAGTATCAGGTTGCCGTCGGTTCCAGAGCAGGGCATAGGCAGTTTGGATGGTGAAATTTCCTGAGGGATGCTTCAACCATACCGTCCGATCTGGCTGGCCATTCAGGGCAATAAAGTGCATGATCAGATGTTGTTTTACCCAGACCGGGAGCTGGGATGATATTGCAGCTGGAAGAAGAACTATTTTTTTTATAATATATAAAGGGGACGGTGGGGCATTGGGGGCACGTGTCCCCAGTGTCTCATTGTGAATCCGTTTTTGCATCTATTCATGTAATCATTCATTTACTCACTACTATTATTGTATAAATAATTGTATATGATAATATTCAACAAACTAATGGTTATGTAAAAATACCATAACAAACGTTTTTGTCTCAACAAAAAAACTCTTTAAAAAAAACACCTAATAATTTAACATACTTCGGATTAGAGAAAAAATGTAAAAAGTTGAAGGGAGATGGAGAGGAAAGTGGAATACGTGTGAGGAAAAATGTCATCTTCAGTCCCTTTTGTTTGAGGGCAATGGCAATTTTCGTCCTTTTCGTTTCACCGTGGCAGAAATGGTCCCTTTTGTTTGTATTTTGTGGCATTTTCAGTCCACTTAACCGGTGATGACAGGTTTTCATGAGTCAATTTTTTAGTCAACGGTTTTTAGGACTTGTTTGAAATGAAAAAATAAAATTAAGGCTTTTTTGCAATTTCATTAATCTTCAATGACCCAAAAATAATTCTTTCACTCCTCCCAAATTGAAAGGCATAAGAAAGGCGAAAGGCATTAATTTTTAAGTCAATAATTGTTGGATGCAAATCCCTGCACAGTCCCCTGAAATTATCCCCGCCTAATCCGTGCTGATTCCACCGGTGATCCACCGAAGCTATGTTCCCGGGCCCCGGCGAATACCAGCAAGAAAGGCGACAACGAACCCAGCTCGTAAATCCTCATCCTCTTCTGAAGTTCCATCCATTCTTCTATCTTCTTCGTGTAATCCCCTGCCCTCCACCGGTCAAGATCGATCACCATAACTCCAGTGTTGAAGTAACAGGCTTTCCGGTTGGTGAAGGACAAAGAGAGAGATGGGTTTGACCAGAATGTCGGAGTGAAATAGGAGGTGAAATTGGCGTTGCAATACTCCGGCGCGGCGAGTACTCTGTTTTCTTCCAATGGAGTGGCGGCGAGTTTCGCAATGTCGTCGACCAAGACCAAATCAGAGTCGAGATAGACTATTTTCCGGACGCAAAGCGGCAACACGTTCGCCAAATAGCTTCTCGCGTAGTTAAGAGGGCAGTCCAGGGCGGAGCGGATGGAGGTGGAGATTAGACCCGCCACCTCCGAGTGGAGATTAGACCCCCATAAGCTTTTCTTATGGCTTAATTAGGTCTCTCCTGTTTCTTATGCCTTTCAATTTGAGAAGAGTGAAAGAATTATTGTTTGGGCCATTGGAGATTAATGAAATTGCGAAAAAACCCTAATTTTATTTTTTCATTTCAAACAAGTCATAAAAACCGTTGACTAAAAAATTGACTCGTGAAGACCTGTTATCACCGGTTAAGTGGACTGAAAATGCCACAAAATACAAATAAAATGGACCATTTCTGTCACGGTGAAACGAAAGGGACGAAAATTGCCGGTTAAGTGGACTGAAAATGCCACAAAATACAAACAAAATGGACCATTTCTGTCACGGTGAAACGAAAGGGACGAAAATTGCCACTGCCCCAAACAAAAGGGACTGAAAATGCCATTTTTCCATACGTGTGAAGTATCATATAATCTTCAGAAGAGAATTGCTCAGTTTTGGCGTCCTCCATGATGTTCTTGAGCTTCGTAATCCCTTTCTGCATAAAATTCCATCCCTCTTCCCACTTATTAACATTCCGCTGATTCGTTGTCATCTCGATCCACCGGTGCGGCGCCCCTGATCCTCTGTTTCTGATAGGAAAAAAATAAAATAAAAAGAAGCTCTGGCTCTGCAAGACTCGAACTTCTATTCTGGGAAGAAAAAAAACATGAATATTTCTGATTAATTTATAATAATAATATTTCCGAAGACCATATATAATGTTTCATTGACTTTTCCTTTTTCTTTTCTAATATCAACGGATCATGACAACCACTGATTCAATTAATTGGCAGTTTGACTATACTATACGTAGACCAAATCGCAAAATATTAGTCAGTGAAAAAAACGGAGTGAGATTTTCTGTTTAACTTATTTATATTTTTCTTATTCACTTTCTCATAATAGATGAATGAATATTATCAGTATTAGGTGAGTCTCCCTTTTCATTGTGAGATAGCAGACAAGAAAGACAAGGATAAATTAGACAGAAGATTGGGGGGGGGGGGGGGGGGGGGGGGGGGCAGAGGGTTGGGGTGGTGGTAAGGGAAGGAATTTGTAACTCCGAAATTATGAATACGATTCTTAGAGATGCAAGAGTAAAATAAAAAAAATAAAAAAATTAGACAAAAGATTTAATCTCAATAAAAACGGGTTATGATTAAAGAGTGAAATATGTGAGAAAAAAATTTATTGCCTTGTTTACGTTTTTTCTTTGCAAGTTCCTTTCTTGTCCTTTATGGAAATTCATCCATTATAGCACTTGCGAAGCAATAATTTTTTTAAGAGACGGCACATTCACAATGACGTATTAATACAAGTAAAGTAAAATACATATTCAAATAAATACCAAAAAAACCCACAAACTCTTAGGGCCTATTTTTTTTGGGCGTTTTGAAAATAAGTTTTGAAAATTAGTTTTATAATGTAAAAAGTGTATTGAAAATGTAAAAAATAGATGCTGAATAGTAAAAAGTTATATTAAAAATGATGAAATATGATTAAAATATATTAAATTTACTGTTGAAACTAAAACCGTTTTCAAAACAAAACAAAAAAAACAAACCCTTAAGATTGTATGTGTTAATGTTAGTTTAAAAATTTATATTAACTAGAAACATTATACACAACACTCAATATTTATTATAACTATAAATATATATAGGGTGGGGTTAGTTGGGGGCTCGGGTCCCTAGAGCCCCCACCCTAGCTCCGCAAGTGCATTATAGTGTATATTTGGATGTTTATCATTCAGTTTGTGTGTGTGTTTACTGTTTTTGTTTGGTTGCCTGAATTAATCTGTTCGTGAAGCAAATCGTTTGAAAAATCAATAGCAGCATCATCATGTCTCACAATAGACACTGGTGCTTTGATAATTTTAAACGTAGGAGGTTCATAAGATTGTATCAAAAGCTTTAAAGAAGATAAGTTGAACAAAAGAGAACTAAGAACTAAAGATAATTCTTGCTGAAAAAAACTAAACTTCCCCCCAAATGAGCAAATGCAATCCTTGTTTTACTCTTAGAACTTCCCAACAGTCGACGCACTTGGAAATCGACCCAAATGGCGACGTCTTCCAAGACCATAATGGACCTATTCAAACAGCCCTCAGCAAAGCGTCTGAAGCGACTCTCCTCCTCCCCGCCGCCGCCGCCTACGAAAACCCCCCCTGTCCTCTCGACGTCATCATCCTCTTCGACTAACGATGGCGACAAAAGCCCAAACGACGTCGCATGCTCGGGTGTTGAAATTAGTTGAATTGTATATCATTACTCTTTTTGTTAAAATAGCACGGTATCTTAACACTCTAATTTAAAATTCATATTTGTCTGCGGTGCACGTATATGGAGAGATTTGACCTAGTTGGATTTCTATAGGCCTAGGTTGATGAGAAATGGCCAAAAAACAAAAGTAAATGGAAGTAAATATAATTTGCACTAAAAAGTAAATCTTACATTATGTTTGCTTTAATAACAAACTAACACGGATAATCGCATTCACAAGTTTGGAAACTGGAACAAAAATAGTTGAGGAGAGTAGTGTGTTTCGGCATTCCATCGCGACAGGGTGCTTGGCATTTTGAGTCATCCCGCTCACCTGTGCTTAAACAGTCAAAAGCCACATGTGTAGAACAATATGTATTGATATCTGTAGATAGAGTTGTAGGAGTTCGTCCACCTGCCACAAGATGCGCGAGGATAGTCATCATCAACATGAGAATAGGCCATGATCTTGCCATTTGAACTTGCTCTAATGGAATTTTTTTTTCTAAAATTCAAATTCATCGCAGTTGAGGAGGTAGATGGTCTATATATATATATATATATATATATATATATATTTCTTGTTAAAATTGGGATAAACTAATTATAAAAAAAAAATTATACTACTTCTTATCTTCTTACCTCCCATTATCTTATCTGTTTAACAAATTTACAAAATCAAGGGAAATTAGTTAACGTTGTTATTGGTTACCCATATTCTCGGCACAAGTTATATTCTCTCCGAAACAACTGGATTCGGAAGAGCTCCAAAAAATTATATTATGTCTCTTTTATTAGAAGAGTCGAGTGGAACAACTGTTTGGAATCACAAGTACAACTCCGAGTATTCTAATAGAAAGTAATCATCATCAAGAACAACCGCAACCGTTGAGCAGCCGTCAACGCATGCACCCGAATCGTACACCTTGGAAACGGCCGGTTCGCACCGGATTTATTGCACCAACCCCAAGTGTTCGGCTTTGATACTGAACTAGTGCGGCGACCGCAAAGCCACGTGTCCGGGTTGTCGGCCTCCGTTTTGCATCCGGTGCAAGAAGCCATGGCACGAAGGGATTAAGTGTAAGAAAATGATTGGATAGAAAATTTGCAAAGCTTGCGAAAGGGAAAATAAGGTGGAAGTTTTTGTCCAAAATGTGGCCATTGTGTTGAACGCTATATGGCCCGCCCATGGGTTACATGCAGGTAAGTGTTGTTTAGAAACTAAAATAATTAAGAATATTAACAGAAAGAAAATTCTAAAATTAAAAATCGAGAATTTTGTTTTCTTTATATTTAATGTGAATTAAAATAGGAAAATCAAATAAGAGGATGCATGTTACGTGTACTATAATTTACTATATACTTTGTCTTATTCAACTATTCTTGCTACGCAACTCATTTGAAATTTGAGTGATATTTTGTATTGAAATTGTTGAAATGACCTTTATTTGAACATAAAATGAGACATCACTTATTCAAGAACTGAGAAAATATATAAGTAGAAAAAACTTACTTCATACTCTTTGTAGTGAAACGAAGGGAGTAACGATTTTAAAAACTTTATAAAACATGTTTTATTTATATACACTTTCTTGAAAAATATGTTTCAAAAAATTTATAATTTTTTTTTGTCTAAACACAATTACAATATATCTAATTTTTGTGGGTTTTTGCCACGACTGAAAATTTCGGAGATGTAGGTGCTCTAGACAGCCAAATACTCGGTGGTGCCGAACTGAATTGGTGCGAGAAGATAAAGTCACAGTTTGTCCCACCATTTTTGTAATTTTCTTTTTATTAAGTCTCCCTTCTATTATCATATTTAATTATTTATTTTGAACATAAATAATATTATCATGTGAGCAAATTTATTTTTTTGTTCAAGTAAAAATTGATTTATTTCTTTTATTTGTGTTTTATTTTTATATTATGTCACACGTTTTAGAAATACTATGAATTACTATCTCAATAATTTAATAAAAAACTCACAATCAGGTGATTACATTTTTTTTGAGGCATTCAAATAATTGTGAGATCATTGTTCTTCATTTGGAGATCGATTGAATTGAAATCCTTCTCCTTGAGGTTAAATGGAGTTTTTGCCGCAATTACTTTGCACTCAAGTACAATTCTGGGAAATACACCCATAATCCTAAATATTTTATTGTCAACATTACGAACAATTTACAAAGGATTTCACGGCTAATTATTTACCACATGCACCACGCACATCACTAAGGCTAATTGCCAAAAGTAGCCTACAAACTCGACTAAGTCTTTACTCAGTCTACAACATGCAAAGGCGAGTGCTCTAGAATTTATTTACCAAAAGCTTCTCCCGAATACCTCGGCACTTTAGCTATTTATAACCAAATTCGTGGTTGACATCCCCAACCACCTAGGCAGGCTCACAACGGCTAAGTCACTTGGGCAAATAACCCTAGCATGCAGTTGCATGCGTGTCCCACACCACTTGCACGATCCCCACATTTCGAGGCCCACGATTGTCGCCAACTGCCCCAGTCACGCCTCGGCTTTTCGCCCACAATCATCAAGTTAGCCAAAAGGCCTTAGCCACGCACCTTTGGCTCACCAATTTCTCAACGCTCCGCACCACTTGGATACCCACCGCACCATGGCTCACACCCTTTGAACCATCACACACCCATTTACACTTATCACCACTTTGGCTCGCCCAAGGATTAACCTTCAACCTTAGGTTTGGGCCAAACCCATGCACTTTCACCATTAAGGCTCAACCATGACATTTCCTATGTAGAGTCCAACCTCCTACACAACTATAACATGCGAAAAATCTACAATCTTACAAAGACTACAATCTTTCCTAAAAGTCTAATGTTCTTCTATAAAGAACACTAACTACAACACAAAATCTTAAATAATGAAAATACATGCAAATTACAACATTAAACGGGAAATAAAAGTAGCCTGCGGAAAAGGGTGTAACACCTACCCTCTTGGGTTTAGTTGTGGTTTCTATTAATAATTTCAAAATACTGTGAAGACAATTTATTATATATATTTTATAAAATTTTCAAAAACTCGTGATAGTGTCTAATTATTTTTAGAAAAATATAAATAAAAAAATTTAAAAAAAGTTGTAAACTGAAAAATATGAACTTTCTCCGTGAACTAATATTAATATTGCAGCATAAATTCACTTTAACGAATATCATCTCTCCCAAAAAAAATAAAAACAAGTTATGCGTGTAGTGAATCCAAAAGAACATTTTCATGAGGCCTTTATAGGATTTTCATCAGTCAGCACCAAATTTATTCTGCACAACGTCAATTACATGTTCACGCGTATACACTGAATTAATATTATGAAAGATTAACTTATAGTTTGGTAGTAAATACTACTCCGGCTCACACAAAAAGTTTTGTTTGAATAGGGTACTATTCCCTATGTTCCTTTGGAAGAGACTATCTTCACAAATATACAACTTATTATGAATGCTAAGGTACAACACATAAAATAGCTAATTTGATACCATTTGTTCTATTTATTTCTTATTTTTTAAGTATAAGCTAATTGTGGACCACGTATGATTATATAGTAAGGGTAGGAGGTGTAAAAAAATTAAAAGTGGACTCCTCTAATGAAACAAAAAATATTTTTCAAAGTGAATCCTTCTAACAGAACGAATTGAATATTTGTTACATATCGTAAGATACAACATTTAAAAAAAAAACTTTAACATAATATTTTTCACTTACATATAAATATGATTCTCCCATTAAAACCGAAAATTAATTATTCAAACGGAACTTTTTAGTTGAAACGGAGGGGCTAGCAATTCTTCTCTAAGCTCTATCGGCATCTCTTTACATTTTATTCAAGCAACAATTTTCCAATTTTCAGTTTGATGTTAGAATTTATAGATGTATTCATATGCTTCTTGTGACAATCTTCAATTATATTCAAACTCGATTGGTGTAGTGAAGTTGAAAATATATGCTTTGCCGTTGGAAAGATTATGTTTTTAATTTTTTATATATATCATGTTTAAAAAATTGATTTTAATTTCAATTTTTTAATTTATATATTTTAACTAATATAATAATGTGTAATTAATAATTAACATATACTTACAGAATAGAGGTAAAACTATAAATTAAAAAAAAAGTGTGAAAGTAATTATTTTACATACTTTATCACTTATAATAAGTTGTGTCTTTTCTAAATACGACTCTTTATATGGGGATAATAGTGGTTTGTGTTGGATATATAGATCGCGCCCATGCCAGAATGGCAGAGGCCAGTCAAGACGACGTCTAGATAAACAGCTGGACCGCAAGAAGCGAAACCCAACACACTACCTATGGATTCAGGATGGACCTTTTGAGATTGGACGCGTGTCCTGACCACGTGTATCTTCCCGATTGGTTATGTACGGCGATCAAAGAGGTGGTCCTCTGTATCTTTCCGGCGACGTCACTAGCTGATGTGGCACGTCGCTTCTTCTACAAGCTGCTCGGAACAGTACCGCCTATATACTCGATCGCTCCACCAGATTTAGGTAATGTATAATCACTTAGCTGGTCTTACAGTGCGATATTTGCTAAAATACTAACTTAAGTATTAGAGTGAAATCGAGAAGTCAGTTCCGACTGCAGGTATCCCGGCGGTGGCCAAGCTCAGGAGCCTCGGCGTGGATCAAGGCTTCAACCGTTTGCATTGTAACATAATTTATATTTAGAAAAAAAAAAAGTGAATTATATTTACCTCCCTAAAATTTGATCCTATCACCAATTAATCCACAAATTTTATAAATATTATCAATATTAGTCAAATCATAAATTGATTAAATTGATTCATATTAATCAAAAAAATTGAACACAAATTTTTTAGATCTTTTTGAACCACCAACAAATAATAATAATAATAATAATAATAATAAGGGTGAAATGCACCCAATACCACACAACTATTGAATTTTGCAAAAAACACAACTTTCCTTTAAAAAAGTCCATTTACATGCATTTTACTTTCAAAACGGGCAAAAAAAAAGGTAGGGCAAAATCGTCATTTCACACTGTTCATCTTCTTTCCCAAAAAATTTTTAAAATGGGCACTGTTCATCTCTCTTTTTATACATCTGATCAGTTTGATCCCTGTTATAATTTCTTATTATCTCAGGAAGATTAGAAATTCTATATATAATATTCAACAATTTGATTAAATATGGAAGTATCACAGTACATATTGCTGTTGATTTTATCCCTAATCCCGATCATCTTGTAGCTGTTTCTTCACAGTAGAAATATTATCGATGATGAAAAGATTAAGCTTCCTCCAGGGACAAGTGGCTTTGGCGAATCCTTAAGTTATGTCTGGAAAATCCGAAAAGGGTGTCACCCTGAATTTGTGAAAGAACGAATGGAGAAATTTTCGTCCAAAGTTTTCCGGACATCCTTGTTGGGTCAGTACTTTGCAGAACCGAAGGCAACAAATTTCTCTTCTCAAATGAGAATAAGTTGGTTCGAATATGGTGGCCAACTGGAACCGATAAACTTTTTCCCGTCTTCGGCAATGGGCCTTCAACCGACCACGCGTACACACTTCGCAAAACTATTCTTCCCTTGTTTCTCAGACCCGAACGGTTCCGGCACTGTTCATCTTCTCCGATGAACAAATCCGATACTGTTCATAGGGCACCGTTCATTTCTTTCAAAAGGAATAAAAAAAAATTTAAAAAATTTGCCGAACTGTTCATCGGAGAATATGAACAGTGCCCATTTTTAAATTTTTTGGGGAATGCGATGAACAGTGCTGCGACATGTGAAATGACGATTTTGCCTCTGTCTTTTTTTTTTATTGTTAGCCACTTAACGGAATTGACTAACAGAGTGGTAATTTTTGCCCGTTTTGAAAATAAAGTGTCTGTAAATTGGCTTTTTAAAGGAAAATAGTATTTTTTACAAAATTCAATAGTTGAGTAGTATTTGATGCATTTCATCATAAACCCTAATAATAATAAAGGTTCAAGAGGCATTGGCCATGTTAAGAAATAGGGTAAATTACATTTACCTCTCTTGATGTTTGTAGAAACTACCAAAACCCTCCAGTAATTTTTATGAAACTACCAACACCCCCTGACTAAGTAAAATATAATAGTTATCCCCTTCTGGATTTGTAATATTACATTTGTCCCTTTGTGAGTCAAAATCTGAACTCAAAACTCAAGTTTTTTTTTGTAATTAGGTAAAACAAACTCCTGTCAAATTGTATGACAGTTCGACAAATAATACTTTCGCTCTTAAATATTTGATAATGCAATATTTCTTAAAAGGAAAGTGGGTGTTGAAACATTTGGTAGGTTGAATACAAGGTTTTGCTAGAATTTCAATGTCCATGGGGTGTTAGTAGTGTCATGAAATTACATAAGTTATTTTGATAGTTTCCACAAACCTCGAAGGAGGTAAATGCTAAGAAATAAGAAACCTTGTGTTCGATTGGCAATTTGACCAACCCTAGCTAACAGGGGATAAATGTGATTATTCGGCTGTAAAAAAAAAAAATTAGAAAACAATAGTTAAAATTTGAAAAATTACACTTATCTCCCCCGTTTTTTTGTCTAATTACTAAATAAATATTGTTATTTGATAAAACTACGAAATTAATCTTGTGATTTAGTGAAATTACCAAACCAACTCTTCACTAAATAGCCATATACTCTTTTCGTTTTATTCAAAGAGTCTACTTTGAAAAATATTTTTTTTATTTCAATAGAAGAGTCAACTTTCGAACTTTTTTACTCTTGATGCCCTTACTAATATAACCATATGTGGTATACAATTAGTTCATACTTAATAAGTAACGATATAAATTGAATAAAATGTGTCAAATTAGTTATTTTAGGTTTTATATCTTGACATTCATAATAAATTATATATTGGTCAAAGTGAATTTTTCTAACAGAACAGATAGATTATTACAAGATATCAAATCCCGTATCAGTGCCTTCCATATTCTTTGTACACATTAATTTGATTCCTATATCAATGCTTTCCAATCGTTGTACAGATTAGCTTTAAGTTTCCATAGCTTAATTGTAGGAGCAAATTATCGGCAATATTATAGGGGAGAGTTTTCCTTCTTCAGTTTTTCCTCCCTTGTATTTATTTGAACGTACAAATACCGAACAAATACAGAGAAGAAATATCCCCAAAAAAAAAAGTAACAATTAAGACATTTGTTATAAAAAAAAGTTTTTAAATAAACGCTTACATAATAATACTTGAAAAATAGCTTGTGTGACCCATATTATCTATAGCTATAAGACTTTAAAGTTACATTTTACCTAAAACATGTCTAATATTTTGTTTATTCTGTTACATTAGAAGAGTCTAGTGATACAATCATATATAAATTACAAAGTACAATTTTTAAATTTGACTCTTCTAATTAGACGAATGTAATAGTTATTTCACAAATTTGTTCAGGTAATAATGCTATCTGATTAATTCAAATAAACTTTGAGAAGTGTAATTTATCCCAAAAAGGAATTGCAAAACTCTTAACTGTAAAATTAAATCAGTCAACACCTAATAAAAAATGCATGTAATGTAAGATCTTCTCTCACATCACATCTCTCTCTCTCTCTCTCTTAATAATTCACACCATTCATTGATGGACAAATAATAATACTACTATTATTTACTTTACTAATACTTCTAGTCTACTAAGTACTACTTTTAATTAATTTTCTCATGTCTCACGTGATCGTCACGTGCCGTTTTTGGAGTGGTTGACAATTGGATCATGATCCCTGGGCCCATCAGGCAGCCCCTAACCCAAACTGTGAAGAACAAGACGAACGAAAACTCACAAAACGTGGGTGGACCCCAGCAACATGCAAATACGCCGGCCCCACTAAAGAATCCCAAAAAAAGAATTTCTTCATTTTCAAAAATTTTTAAGCTTCACAAAATCATCGCCTTCACGTGCGGTGTCTAGTCTAGATAGTCAAAGGCCATTCAAAATTCCTTTTTTTTTTTTTTTCCTTTCTTTTTTCTTTCTTAATTTTGAATATTGTGAAACTAAGGGTGGTGGGAGTGGTAGGTTTTTGTGGGTTTAAACCCACAAAAAACCCACAAAAACCTAAAACTTACCATTCTCATTTGCCACCTCACAAACCCAGGTTCTGAAAACAGAACCTGGGTTTGTTATATTTAGTGGGTCCCACCAGCTAGGAGAGTGCAGCTCACGCTGCACTCTCCTGGCGAGTTCCTCCCACTCAGCGAGTGGGAGGAACGGCTGGTGGCAGACTTGTCTGCCACCAGCCCCTTTTTCTTTTTTTATGTTTTTTTTTGTTTTTTCTTCTTTTTGTTTGTTTTTTATATGTAAATCAAATGAATATAGCCGTTAGTTTTTCTTTTAATTTTTTTAATTCATCTTTTTTTTCAATTTTTTTTCTTTCATTCGATCTTTTTAATATAAATTCTTTTTTTTACTATTTATTTTTCTATAAATACTTATTAATTCTAATATTTCTCTATTTCAATTTTTTAATTATGTAATTTTATTTTTTAGTGATTATCTAAAATTCATTGTAATTAAAATTTAAAATGTTTTACAACTATTGATTTTAGTTTGACTTAACAAATTTTAGCTGTTGTAAACTAGACATTAAGAACTAGCCGTTTGAAAATAGCCGTTGAAAAATTATATAATTTACGAAATTAAATATTTTAATAAATTAAAATAAATTTATAATTAAATATAGTTGATAAATTATAATTAAAAAGGTATAAATGAATGTGTATAGAATTGTTTATTAGTGAGACCCGTGATGAAGTTGCTTTTCTGGGTTTATTGTTGCTGGTGGTAGGTTTATAAAAGTTGGTGGGTTTTTGTGACTGATGTGGCGCTGATGTGGAGTGATAAACACGCTTTTCTGGGTTTATCACTCCCACCACCCTAAGAGATGTACGCGTGGCGCGGAGTGATTGGTTGGGTGACGTGCGAGGTTGAGTTTTATTGGAAGATGGGGGGTGGGCTTAGTAATGGTCCTCGACCGTTGCGTGATCGGCCCGCGCTCTCATTATCGCATTGGAAATGGAAACTCAACTGAATGGACGGTTTAGCCCTCGCTAACTGAGAAATTTTATTTTAGGAAAAGAATAATTGTTTGAGAGAATTTTTTTTTTTTAAATTGTTTAGAAAAGAAAATAAAAAATATAATAATTATGTTATTTTTTGAAATTATATAAGTGAGATGTTGGAGGAATTTTTAAAATTTAAAGAAAAATAAAGGTGTTTGAATTGAGTTTTTTCAAAAAATATACTATATATTTTTTCCGAAATTGTCGCAAAGTAAACAGAGTGCGAATACTACCGGTCCTACCCTTCAATTAAAGAAGAAGAAGAAAGGCTGGGGGAGATTTTATTATGAGGTTGTATAGAAAGACATCATGTGAAGAATACAAGGTGGGAAAATAATGTTGTTGTTGTTTTTGGTTGTTTGGTAGTTGTGCTTTTGGAGTGGAGTAGTCATGAGCATATGGGCATTTGGTGCACTCCCATGTTCTTCCTCTTTAATTGTTTTTTTTTTTTTTTTTTGGGTGTTGTTGGTGTCTTGTAGTTGTTAATGATCCTACCTATACCCATAAAAAAAAAAAGTTAATTATGATGGGTAGGTTGGGGAGGTTGATTTGAAGTCAAGTGAAGGATTGGATTGGATTGGATAAAATTACACCTTGAAATTACTCTATTCTTTTGCAAAAATTATAAACATACAAATTTCGTATCAATGTATTTAATGTAAGATTTGTTCCTCCTATTATGGTCTATTACTCTTTTCATTTTGATACAAAAGTTCTAATATTGCAAAAATTTGAATACTTGTTTTGTGCAACGGATGTACATTTAACAACCTTGGCCGTCTATTTATTTATTTATTTATTTTGGATAATGTTCAAGTTAGTCATACTTTTATCTCAGTATATCTCTTATATTGTACCATCTTATCTAGTACAAACACGACACCAAATATATCTCCAAGAATCCGGAAACAAATGCGGCACCGAATATATCTCCAAAAATCCTAAAACAAACGCGACTCAGAATATATCTCCAAAAATCCTATTTTAATCAATAATCTTGCTTCTATAATACTAGATTGAAACAAAGAAAAATATGTCACTAATTTGTTGATAAAAATTTACTTGAATATAGATGAAGATAGAGGCTGCTTATTTTTATGAAGGGAAAGACTTCATTTCAACATTGCACATTGCCGAATCATATTGACGTTTATCACAAAATGGATTAGGCGCCACGGATTTAATTGAAGAAAGACTCTTCAAATGCAAATATATACTGAAATTGATAGAAAGATACATTTTATTTTATAGCTAAATAGAATTATATACTAATTGAGAACGCAACATAACAATTTAACTCAAAATATACTTTGATACTAGTTGTCCCATAGAAGTCTTTCTCAAACCTAATACTAATACTTTTTTTCCCTCGATAAAAGATAAAAGAGTCTGATTCGATTACAAATACGACTCTTCTTTTAAGACGTCAAATATAACTAAAGTTGGATAATGTAAATGCAATCTAATACAGTGCAACTTTGTCTAGCATTTATTTTATCCTGTCAAAATAAATAACGTTTTAGCAAAATATATAAATTTTTTTCGATTTACTTTTGTCTTAACTTATCTATCTAAGAGTTAGTGATTATCTTAAATAACAATATTAATTTTATTACAACTTCAAGACTCTTAGTAATATTAAATTACAATGGGTAAAAATTATTTTGTCATCTAAACGAATTCTTAATAAATTTTTAATACGTCTACAAATTTATAAAACAATTTTTATTCTGTATCGGATGGAGTATTTATTAAGCAATGGGGGTGCAGGTGTACTTTTCAAGGCAATACCCCAAAAGAAGCATATAATTCCTTTGTTCCCCAAAAAACACAAAAAATAATTTATATCTAGAAAAAATTACACAAACCACATCCTTCAAGAAAAAAAATATCAATATTATTCCCCCACCCCAGCTTGCTTCCAAAATCCTCAAACACATCCACTTTTTCTTTTTTTATTTAATTATTAATATTAGTTTTTTCTCCTAAGAAAAATAGAGAGAAAACAGAAAATCCAAAGTTCACCCAGCAACAAACCATAGTAAAAAACAGAACCATCCTAATTCTCACACAGTCACACACACACCCACACCTCTCTCTCTCTCTCTCTCTCTCTCCCCACCAAAACTGACCAAAATCTCTTTACCCCTTTGTGGGTTATCGGTTTCATTTCATATATTGTTTCTCAAATTAGGCGGAGAGGAGAAGAAAAACCCAGAAAAATTTTCCCCAAAAAATGGAGGCTTTGCAGAGCAAAGATGTGGCGGCGGCAGGAGCAGCAACGTCTTTCATGGTGGACGACGATGACCTTCTCAACTTCTCCTTGGACGACGGCGAAGTGAACGATAATATTGATAGTATATCCAAAGGCCCTACCTTTTCTTCTTCAATCCCTCTCCTTAGCCATCATCACGATGATGATCTCAGCCGTTCACCTTCCTTCCCTGTAAGTCTCGTTTGATATGCCCCCTATGTGTTTTGTTGAAAGGTTATTGTTCTGAGTGACCGGAGGAATTCCGGCCGAGCTTATACCTGACTTCGGCGAGTCTGGGCGGTTTATATACCAACCCCAGGCCGGAAACGTCCCGACTCGGTGTTCCTTACTGAGTTGACTCGGGCCGAGTGGGCTGCCGAGTCAGTGATTGTCGGTTTTGAACGGCCTGTAATACTACGTGGTTTGAAAGCTGTGAAATTCCTTGCATGGCATTTTTGTAATTTGGGCGGGTAACGGGGGCATTTTGGGCATTTTGGGAATGTTGGGAAGCTTCCGAGTTTTCTGACCAGGTGCTGAGAAATGAGAAAATTACGCAGGCCCTTGTGTGATAGGACGGTTTTACCCTTAGAAACCCTAGCCGTGCAATAAGTGGCCGCCAGGGGGTATATTGGGAAAGTTAACTATTTTGACCTGTCTTTATTCGCAACTTGATTGTATGAGCTGAATCGCGTGTTCATGGTTTTGGTTGCTTTTGGTTGTGAAAGGACAAATATGCCCCTGTAAAAGACAATATTGCCTTGTTTGGTATTTAGGAACTTTTTGTGTACTCTCTGGATAAATTATTCCCTCCTACATATTCAAAAATAAAATAATAATAATAATTTAAACTTCAATTTTAAGGACCAATGTAAATTGAACTCTCAATTTTCTGTGTGAACAGAATCTAAATTGAATTTGAATTTGAATATGAAGCCTAGTGTGTTTCTGAGCTGTGGCCACTGGAGAAGTGGGCCTTTTTTTTTTTTTTTTGGTAATTTATTTATTTATTTGTGGGCAATTTTGAGCTAGCTCATTGTTCCGCTCAGTTTGGAGTTGAATGGGATTGAGTTCTTTACTGATTTTGGTTCTGCGTATTTTTTGTTCAGGAATTTGTGGAGGAAGAACTTGAGTGGTTATCGAACAAGGATGCTTTCCCATCTGTGGAGACATGTTTTGACCTTCTCTCAGAGAACCCGGATCCTGAAGTGCTGAACCACCAAAGCCCGGTGTCGGTGCTCGAAAACAGCAGTAGTAGTAGCATTAGTAATGGAAGCAGCAGTGGAAATGGCAGTACCGTTATGAGCTGCTCTGGGAGCTTTCAGGTTCCCACGAGCTTCCCTGTTCGTGCGCGGAGCAAGAGACGGTTGAGGCGAAGAAGCGATTTCTCTACTCAGCAACTGCTTTGGTTGAAACAAGTGAATTTTAAGACTGAGAGGCGAGAAGTAGTAAAAGTGAACAATGGTGCAAACATTGGCAGGAGATGCCTGCATTGCCAAGCTGATCAGACCCCGCAGTGGAGGGCAGGGCCAATGGGGCCGAAAACACTCTGTAACGCTTGTGGTGTGCGGTACAAGTCGGGGCGCCTAGTGCCTGAGTATCGCCCCGCTAGTAGTCCCACATTTTCGGCGGAGGTGCACTCTAATTCTCATAGGAAAATAGTTGAAATGAGGAAGCAGAAACAGCAAAGAATGCCGGGATTCACAGGGAATGAGAGCGGAATGAATAATGGCGAACAAAGCTTGTGGATATAGGGTAGGATTAGTCGTTCGCAGTTTGTTACCGTTTTTGAAATTAATTTTAACATAGTTAGGTTAGAGTCTAGGGTTTGCTGTATGGGGCTAGGTTTTTTAGGGAACCATATTTTTTCCTTTGTTTTTGACTTTAGTGTGTTTCAGTTATGAGTCAGAATAGAAATGGAAGTTTTAAAAAAAGATGGTTTTGGTTTTTTTCATAGTTCAAACATGCTTTTTGTGGTTGGCTGTATTTTTGTAGGAGGAACATACATGTTAAACTCTGTCATTTTACCTTTAGACTAATGCTTTTTAATCCTTCTGGAGGAGTTATAATTGAATATATGGTGGTGTCATCTTGAATCCTTGTAGTTGATGTGCAATTCTGCAGAAGGGTGAGGGAAATGAAGGTATGTTATGGATTTGCATATTCTTGATCTTGTTTGCGGAAGTTGCTTGTGTTGTATAGCTCCTCGTGCACTCGTTGTCTGGTAATATATATTTGTGCAATGCTTGCGTTGATTCTTATGCTTGTGTTCGTAGTATGGAATCTGCATTACATATTTGACTGGAGGAGTATGGAGATTTTGCATCTATCGGGCGTAAAAGCTGGTGATTTTGCTTCTGGTACAGGACAGTATGAGATGCTTTGCATTGTAAATAGCGTTGCCAAGTTATATGATACTGGCTTTGTTTGATGATCTTCTTGTTGAATGATGTTTGGACTGTTTTGTGTATCATTCCTTATTCTATGTTGTGTATTTCTTGGTATGAACAGATTAGATGTTTCCAAAGTGTTAAAGATTGGATCATAATCTGAAAAATTAGGTGCCTGCATCTTTGTCTTTTGTAAGGCAAAGTTGACTACTTTTCTTGTAAGATTGGATTATATCTGTATTAGTTGTTTTCTTCTTTGTCTGGCGTGCACCAAGTTCAACTGCAGGCTTTATACATATCTTAACTACGCAAATCCGCTTATTCTGTCCCAACCCTCTGTACCATAACGGCAGCTATTGTGGTACTGAGCTGTTACAGAATTCGCGGCATGAGTCATTGAATTTTGTGAAGATTAGAACACAAGTTATTGGTTCTCTTGAGATGACGAGGATTGATCATATATCCGAAAAACGGGGTACCGTTTGTGTATCGCCATTAAAAATGACGGTGAGCTGACAACTGTGTTATTAAAGTCAATGCGTTCACAGGAATCCCGCATTTTCTTCCTCTGCAATTGCATCGATCTCTTGGTCAATGATTGAGGCAAATCCCATGTTAGTTCTGTCCTGAACTGTGTGAAAACGGACAAAACAAACAGCCATGATCTTCTTCTTCTTCTGACGTTTGGAAGTTTGTCATAATTGAGATATAATAATAATCAAATAATTAATAATGAATCTGCAGAAGATTGCCATCTGTAGAGTGTGTGTGTGGTGTGGCTAATTGGAAAAGTTTTTTTTTGAAAGTTTGAATTTGTGTTTTTTGATTGTGAAATGCAGAAGTAAGAAGTCCGCTCACAGCACCTGCACTTGCAGCCGTCTCTGACGTATGTGAAAGTGAAATCGGGTAAATTACATTTACACCCTCCGAGGTCGGTTAAACTACCAGTAACCCCTCGAGCTTTTGGAAAACTACCATTATTTCTTAGATAATCCCCTGTTAACATAACAATACCCTTCTTTCCCTAACATTTGTGTTAACATAACAATTAACCCCCCTGTTAGTAAAAAACCTCCTGTTACTTGGAAAAAATTTGAACATCCAGAGAGAGATAATACTCCATTCGATCTAAAAATAAAAGTTGTTTTAGAATTTTTCAAACAGATGAAAGAATTTCTTTAAATGACAAGAATACCTTTGACTATTGTAATACATTACTAGTATTGGAGTATTGGAGTTTTAATCCCGTTAATGCTCAGTATATATAGCAACTCTAATTAATAATCATTTATATCATTACTAGGTATTCAAGATAATCACCAACTCTTAGTTAAGATAGGGTAAAACAAGGGTAAGTTGGGGAAATTTTTATGTTTTTGCTAAAACGTTATCTATTTTGAAGATTGTTACTCCTTCGAAAACGACTTTTATTTTGGCCCGAACGGAGTTGTAGTTTTCTAAAGCCTCAAGGAGGTGGTTAAATGTAATTTACCCGAAATCTGTTGTGCTGGCCGGTGAGTTTGGCATGCAATGAACGTCACTATGAAGAATAATTTACAATGTAGAATATTATTAGGATATTTGAATTATTATTAAAATTAATGGTTGGACTTGGATAAGTACGTCTCCTACCACCACACCGTTCATGCCTAAAATTAAAAGAATTAATAATAATAATTTAAAAAAATAAATAACAAAAAACACACGAGATTTGTCTAAATTACGAACGAATCCTGAACTTTTAAGAAATTTCCATACAAACTCTGCATCACCTAATAACGTTACCAAATCGGCAAATCCCTTAAGCTTCAAGAAATTACAAAATGAAATCCTTGGGGTCTTTTTGTTAAACCGACTTTATAGGGCTCATTCAGTAATTTTTTGAAATCTTAAGATTTGTTTGGTAATTTGAACAAATTTAAGAGGGTTTTGATAATTTACCTTAAAACAAGTTTGATTTAATTTAGAAATATAGAATTTATCATGAAATTTCAAGCACAATATTTAAAGTAGGTTATTTTTTATTTTTATCTATACTCTTTATAGATTATACGTAATTATATTAGCAAAAATATAAAATAAAAAACATAGGACTAAAACTTTAATTTTGAGATAAAGATATGTTTTGCAACAAAAGTCATTTTTAGGAGAGAACATCTCATTGCAAAACACAATAAGACAGAATGGAATATAATAGAAAAATTTATACAATAGAGTTGTTGTATCTGTATTCCTACTTCCTAGTGCAATTAATAGATTAATGGAGGTAACATATCCTCCCTCTGTTCCATTGAGAAAGTAAAATTTTCACGGTATATATCATCACTCTTAAATTTGTTGTGTTTGAGTTGGTGATTGTTGACACGTGAATTCACTAATATAACACAAACAAATAACAAAACACGAAAACACATCACAAATAATACAAAAGTAGACATATTAAACGTTAGTTGGACTTTACTGGACTTGTAAGCTAAACAGTTCAATATGAATTATACAAATACTTAAATTGATTAAATTTTAATCGATTAATATTGATATACCTACCCGTCAAGCCAAATTAAGTGTCTCCCCAAACTTCATACGAAACTTGTGATATAGTACGTTTGACAAATTGTACAAGCGTTGTGACGTACAAATACTGTTTGTATCATCACTCCGTTGTTTATAAATAATTCACATATTAAAAGCAATATAGAAATGCATAATGTTAAGAATGTCACATCATGAAGATTACGAGCACATGATCAAAGATTATTCTTCTTAAAAATTGTATTTAGGCCGGCTAACCTAAAAAGGGTTGCATGTGGACATGCACTTAGTAAACCCTCCAATCAGAATCACCAGTTGTAAATGAAGATCCTCAATTGACATCTAAATCATTTCTACTTGGAAAGGTTTGCACCACTACATATTACAAAATTAAAAGGGATTATGCTTTAAGAGATTAACAAGAAAAAACACAATAATAAAGGAATCATAATTAGGCTTGATTTTGGCAAGATCTAAGATTAATCATAGCTAGCAATTTAACTTTTATTGTTGTGTATTTCTTTACAAATGAATTAAAACGATGTTATTTTACTGGGTGAAATAACGAAACTAATAAATCAAATCTTATGTCCCGTTTATCTTATATCAATCATGTGTTGCTATTAAAATTACATCGTTTTGAAAACAAGACACAGATTGAAAAACCAGCTTAGATGTGTAGGAATGATGGTTGAGCTGATCAACTATGGGTGAAAAGATAAACTAAGGAATAGGACTAGGAAAGATACCAATGAACAATCATTTTAGTGAAATTTTTTATGCTTTCAAAATATAACTTATATTTTCGTTTGAGAGAAAAATGTGTCCATTTTACACCCCTTTCCCATGAGGGAACTATGTACCATTTAGCTCCTGAAAATGGAAATGACGATAAAGAGCATTTTTTTTTATATGGGCTTAAGATAGTTGTTCCTTATAGGAATCCTAGTTTATTCAAATTGTTTAATTTAAGTTATGAATACGAATCATCTCTTTTTTGATTTTCATGAACCAAGAAGAAAAAAGATGCCTTGTGTGGTAAAGAGACTCAAACCAAGGTTTGAATTTTATTTTGTATTTTATAATAGTTTTTTCATCATTTTCAATAAATATTTTTATATTTTTAATAAATATTTTTTATATTTTCAACACATATTTTTACATTCATAATATAATTTTAATATTTTAAAATTACAATCCAAATTGAAGTTTGAATCAAGTCTTGATACCGGGGAAATCATAATCTAATTGATTTGATGATTCTATAAATCCGTTTGTCATTTTTTAGAATTTTATACATAGATAAAACTTCGAATCAAATCTTTTTTCTCAAGCTGTACGATGAGAAAACTTACCATACGCGGGATTACATGAATGATATGATCAATGTATTTTCATATTTGAATTATCAAACTGTGCCAATTTCACTTTTTAGAAATCATTTAACCATTTTCACTATTCTCAATGGCTCCAAATGTATATATATAAAAAAAAAAGAAATTAAAAAGAAAAAAGAATTTATGTGGTCAGTTGGGTCTTTGATCCATCAATTAAGAGTCAGAAAGCGTTTTGCTTAATAAAGTGGATCTTTTAGCATATATTTCGAGGAAATAAAACTTTCCCCTTCACAAGCAAAAGGGAAAGGATACTATTTTTTGCATATGTGCAAGTTTTTTTTGCACATAAAATAGAAAATGTGGGGCTTATATTTCAAATACTATTATTGCTCTTTTAATGAAACCTTGGGTCATTTTCCAAATTCAAACAAATTCTGGAGCAAATTGTTATTATAAAATTTATTATTCTTTCTCCCTCCCCACTTTCTCTTCCTCTCCCTCTCCCTCTCCCTCCCCCGCCGCCGCCGTTCCCCTCCTCCCTTCCCCACTTTCTCTTCCTCCTCCCTCCCCCGTCACCGCAGACCGGCTCCGCTTCCAGATTAGCTCTACCCAAGCAGCAAACATTCACGGGAGCAAGGGAATGAAAACAGAGCCAACTCGTTTACCAAACGGAGTTGACTCAGCTTTGACCCACCCGAGTTAGCACTAGTGGTGATATCACTCACTTCCCGCCGATGACGTAGCTTCAGACCCGAAGAATCCCTTCCCGTTGGTGGCCAAATCGGAACCCAAAGATTTCAACCAACGAACCCAAAGATTTATCTAAAAGATGCTTCTTTTTTTCACATTTATGAGGTTTTAGTGGAAAAAAACTCCATTTGTGAGAAGGAAGAGGAAGAGAAAGAGAAAGTGGGGGAGGGAGGAAGGGAACGGCGGCGGCGGGGGTGGGAGGAGGAAGAGAAAGTGGGGGAGGGAGGAGAGGAACGGCGGCAGCAGGGGAGGGAGGAGGGAGAGGGAGAGGGAGAGGAAGAGGAAGAGAAAGTGGGGGAGGGAGAAAGAATAATAAATTGTCATAATAACAATTTTTCCCAAAATTTGTTTTGATTTAAAAAAAGACCCAAAGGGCAGTAATGGTATATCAAATATCATAGCCCACATTTTCTACTTTATGTGCACAAATTCTTGCACATAATATGTGCAAGAAACATTATTCAAAGGGAAACCTTTAAACCAAATTTATTGGACTCAAAAGTTTGGGCACCTTTAAGCAAACACACTCATTGGGCTTCTAAAGCTCCCCATGGCCCATTTGAAAGCTTTGGGTATATTCTGCCTTACAAAAGGTGTACCTCAATAATTGGGATTTTCCATTTTACACTTTTTTTGTTGCCTCTTTATTATACTATCTTCGACGTACTAGTTTCTTTTTTTTTTTTTTTGGTTCATTACTTTATAATAATGGATGGATTTTAAATAGAAAAGCTATCGAGATTTGAACAAACGAGTCAGTACCTCAACGATTATGATGCATAGAGGGCCATTCAAAAGTCAAGAGTTCGATTTCTTACTTCTGCCACTTCTACCTATTTAGAATGGCAAGAGACTCCCAATTTTGATATTTCTTTCCCCACAACGGCACAACCCTCGCCTCTATGTAATAGTGCTGAATTAAAAATAAAATTTCCCCTAAATCCTTATAAAATACTCAAATTCAAATGCTCTTTCTTAGGACATTTTTGCTTAGAACTAAGGATAATGTTATCTCAAACGAATTCAAAGTAATTTAAACCATGATTTTAGAATGGATATCTAAGTGATTTTGAAAAATTATCAAAAAATCTTCTCGCACTTTTGAAAGTAGGATATTCTAAATACTTTTCATTTTTTATTCTTCGTAGTTTTCAAAAATACAAAAGAGTTTCGTGTGACATTTTAAAATTACAAGGGATTCTTTATAGTTTGTAAAACATAAGAAGTTGTAGGTAAGATTTTGAAATTACAAGGAATTATCCATAGCTTTCTTAACCACAATAAGATTATTGGTACATTTTCAAAATCATGGGAATCATTTGTAATTGACCAATATCACAGGAGGTCATTCGTACTTAACCCTAAATGATCAAGAACTCGAATTTCATATACTGCGAAATGTATCCTTCTTTCTCTTAATCTTGCCTTTAAAACTTAAGGGGAAAAAGAGTTGAGTGAAAAACAAGTCTTAGAAAATCCAATATCACAGCTTTTCAAAAGAAAATAAAAAATAATAAAAATCCAATATCACATTTCTATAGAGCTACGTGAACATTACTGAATTTTTCCTCTCATTCCTTCAAGTTTTAGAAACTAGTACAAATTTGTAAAAGTATATGCTTCTTCTCGTTCATATAAACAATCATATTTCGACTTAAAAATCGTTGCATATTCGACTTTTATATGTGTAAGTTTGAATTGCAGACTTTTACTTGGTGTGAACAAAATCAAGAAAAAAAAAGAAGAAAAATCTCTCGATAATCCAAACCCCCGTAGCTTTTGCCTCCGATACTTAAGCCAAAATCCAACTTTTATCAATAAGAAAATCAATTAAGATGATAGAACAGAAGTGGTCCATGTGAGAAAGACCCGACATATTAGGATATCCAACTGACATTTTTTCATATTATAAGGACAGCTTGACCTTATTCCTCGAAGTCATAAAACATTATTAAATCCTTTTTATCTCCGAACGAACGCGTAAATATGTATGAATTCATGTCTGCGTTCATGAATTTGATGGTTTCGATGCGATTCTCTGTGTTTAATGAATATGGAATTTTGCAGTTGACAATCCAGTCAACTATTATCACCTACCATTGGTATGCCCCATGCATATATGCTTCGGTTTTCTCTCTTCATTTTTTTATTTTTTTGTACTACTTTGAATAAGGAAGCTGATAAATGCAACAAATAGTAACAAGTTCTCTTGGCACTACTAAAATTTCATTATATAATTACCCATAAGTGGAATGTCTATTTGGAATGCCACTTAAGGGTATTTTTGATATTTACTCTTGCAACACTACTTTAGTGACAAGAAAACTTGACACTATTTTGTGCAAGTGTCATTTTCCTTGAATAATGATTCTCGGTAGAAATGAGTTAGTGCCCAAACGATGGTGTCATATGAATGGTCACTCAGAGGTGGGATTCGATTCCTAATTACCTCCGTCAATTCTATCTTATTATCGTCCGGGTGGATACCCAAGCTTTTACTTTCGCTTTCGAAGGCCCTATAACATCCAACGTAATAGACAAAACTATGTAATAGTTGATTTAAAATGAAAAAGATTCTCAGTATTTTTAACTTTTTAATTTGTAGTAATTAACGTTGATTTCACATAGTAAAAGTCATTGGTCAAAAAGTATAATTATAATTATATGGCATTGTTAAAACTTATAGTATTCTATATTTGAAGAGATGTTGGTCTCCTTCCTTGTACCTCTTTTTCACCTATAAGGATCTTTAAAAACCAAAATGTTGAGTGGATAATTACGTCTTTTCACCAAATTGATAGTTTAGGGAGTTATGTGTAAAAATTAAAAGTTAATCAAAGTAAAGTTTAGGTAGTTCCTTTTACAATTAAGTCATTTGATAATAATTAGAATTAATTTGCTGCTGGTTTTACCACTTCTTTGTATTGAAATTTTGCGCGATCCCAAGTATTTTCTCAATTGTTACTAGATTACTTTTAGCGTGCCAGCAATAAAATATGATGTAGTAATGAAATAAAGAAATTTAAAAATCAACCTAAAGTATGGAATTGGAGATGCCCAAGTCGGATTTGGCAGCTGAAAAAATTAGTAAGGATAAAGATGTTATATTAATTAACAAAGTGATTAAAACGATAAAGAAAATATTTACCCTTTTTAGGAATAATAAAAAAAATTACATCTTTTTAATAATTTAGAATCTTGTTAGACCACTAATTTGGAAGGGGTCAAAAGTCAATCAAGTAAATCATTAGTATAATTGAATGGACAAAGAAATGAAGATAATCATTAGTTAAAGAAATTATATTGAATTATTTGGTCAATTAGTGTACGTAATTGGGGGTTTCATACATACTTTGAAGGAGCAAATTGTTATAGTCAATTCTCTCTTATGTATTAACCTATTAATATATATATATATATATATATATATATATTTATTGACTTTACCCACCAATTATGGCTTATGTTGGATATATAAATCATTCTGAGACTAGGACAACTAAGACCAGTTCAGACGACGTCCAGATAAGCCGCTGGCCCGCAAGAAGCAAAGCCTTAGCACTAGGCCCAGGAACAAAGAACAGGCCTTTCTGTTAAGGACACATGTCCCGAACATGTTTAATTCCCCAATTGATTCCATACGGTGATCGAGGATACGGTTACGTTAGATAAGAGAAGATCTCACCCGAATCTTCCCGGCAACGTCACCAGCTGATGTGGCACGTCGATTCTCATACAAGCCGCCCGGAACAGTACCGCCTATAAATACTCGATCGCCTTTTCAGATTAAGGTAACGGATAATCACTTAGCTAGTCTAATATTGCATAATTTGCTAAGGTACTAACATAGGCATCAGAGTGGAATCGGGGAGTTAGTCCCGACTGCAGGTATTGTGACGGCAGACGAGCTCATGAGCCTTGGCACAGATCCAGGCTTCAACAGCTTACATGAAAAAAAAAAAAAAGAATGGTTAAATTACGATTTTGTTTCTATTTTATTTTCTTTAAACATAAAGTTTATAGGGGGGGTTAATTAGAATGACATTTTAACAGCTCATTTTCACATTTGGTCAATTACATAGGTTCACGTTTACAATAATACGGTATGACCCTGCGAGTGCAGATTATATAGATATTTGGTTCGAATAGTATTATTGGCAAAATTTAAGTTTTTTACAGAAAATTTTGTTGAAATTTTAGAGGTTATTTTTCGATGTTAGTGTAGTGCAATATGGTGCGTAGATGCATCCTAAATATGAAGTCCATCGAATAAATGTAGGCCTTACCTAGTGTGTTTGTGCTCCGACGTGAGTTATATATTATTCTAAAACGTTTTTTTATTTTATTTTAGACCAGAGAGAATATACTTGCGTATGTATGTGTTCAACGAGAATTCTATAACACCCTATCGTGGTTTTACTTATAAAAGAAAATGTGACTATTCATGTTGTAATATTTTTTAAAGAAACAATATACTTTAATTTTCTAAGTCTGGCCGGTGTTATCTTTGTTGGTGTAATTAATAAACAAGTATATCAATTAATCATTACGGGGTTTGTTTTAAACTTTTAATATTGATGACTTCCAATTAAGCTATTTCTTCCACGTACGTCTCTTGGTTGACTCTAAAATCTAAATGCAAGGTAGACTTTTTCTTGATGATATAATTATTAATTTCTTAAGACGTAAAAATTTTCTTAACACGAGAGTTGAAACTTCCATCAATTCATTTTTAATTGTTTTTTTCTTCAATCAGATTTTCTAATCTTCCTTTATGAGAGAGTTATAATTTCTTATTAGAAGAGCTTGTGACTAGTAAATAATTACTTTACCGCATAAATAAATGAGAGTTATTTTCTTATATCACATGAACTAAATAATGTTTAATAGTTAACTTTTAAAATTTTACGTAATGATTAGTCACCAGCAGTGTTTCTTTGGGGGTTCAGAGGGGTCTAAAGACCGCTCCAACCCCCTATCTCACTTCTTTATATATTTATCTGTTAAATATATTTCTTTATTAGTATGAGGAATTTTTTTGAGTACTAAATCTCTTATATTATTTTTTTTTTCTAATTACGCTACTATTAGCTTCACTGATATAAAATCGACTTCATATTCCGGTACGTACGCAACTTTTTCAAACAATGGTGAATTACTACTATTTTGTAGTTTTATACCCAAGTTGAAGCCTTCTCTACACATCCACTTCCCTTCCACTTCTACACAAAAAGGTGGCAAAAAAAAAAAAAAAAAAAAACACTAAAAAGAGAATGAATTAATTGAGCTAGCTATAGCATTTCAATTCCAATTGTTTATAAAAAGAACTTGATCAAATAGGAATCATTCTGAGAATATAAAAAACAGGAAAAAGAAAACCCTAATTGGTCAGTTCCGTCTTTTTACACAATTGTTTAATTTCATCTCTTTTGGATAGTAAAGAAGAATGATTCTAAGAAAATGGCCATAATTGGTAGGGCAGCACTTTGACAAAGAAACATGTGTAGAAATAGCCACATGGGATGGATGGTGGATTAATGTGCCAAATTAATAGAGAGATGGTTAAAATGAAATATATACAAATAAGTACACTAGGCGTTATCGTGACATGATTACTAAAGTTAAATGATGAATTTAATAATATTTATATCAAAAATATAAGAATTGTACTGGTATAAAATTAGGTAACACAAGACAGTACGTATCACGTGATTCATGAAAAATAAAAGATGAAAACATCATTAACTGTTACTCGTGTATGTGTGTCTCTCTCTATATATATATTGTTGGTGGGATGTGTTAGGGATGCAAATGCCTCCACTAAGAATGTGGGTGAGTGTCGACTTGGTGGATTCAAAAATGGAAATCCAGAGACGCTTTGACAAGGGCTTCCACTGGTTCGACTCTATCTAATTGACCGTCTTTATTTACGTCTCCATCTTACAAATATAAAAGATTGCTTAACAAAAAATCTCTTATACGCTCTCTTTTTTTCGACATTTTCTCACTATATGGGAATAAGGAAAAGTATTTTATCTTTTATTTAGTTTTGAATTCACCTCATGAGAGTAATAAATGGATATTTGTTCTCCTCTCGGTATAAATTCATTCAGTTATATAATTTTTATTGATAAATTAGTAACAAATTCGAAGCCAAATATATTAACACAATAGCAAAATTTGTAACTCTACTATATTTAAATTTATGTAAACTTTAGTTTGTAGAAATATATGATTCAATAAATCAAGTGATCTATTTATGTTTCGTGACTCATTAATTATCAGATCAAATCTTATTACCAATAGTTTTGGACTACTTTTTTCATCGTCAAACGGTCAAATTATATTTTGCTCCCTAAGGTTTTGCTTAGATTACAGTTCGATCTCTAAGGTTTTGGCAAATTATGTTTCGACTGATTGAGCATTTATTTCAAGATAAATCACATAAGTGTTATTTTTGTGTAAAATTTAAAAAACAAAGTATAATTTAAAAGTAATATTTCGATACCTACCTGATCAAATCAGCTAAAAATAAAAGAAATGAATGTCAAAAATTCTTTCCAACATTTCATTGATGGGCCCACCAATACGAGTTTCACAACTTCACGTCACTCTGAGGTCATGAGCCAATACCTCTTCAATATCTCAAATTATTTATTTTAATTTCAAGAGCAAATGATTAGTGCTTTAGACTAACAAACACCCAGAGCTATGAAATGAATGATTGATATGGGCAGAAAGTAAGTGGTTTTGGGACAACTCGTTCCATTTATAAAGGTCCATAACCTTTCAGTTGGTTGGGGTCCACTTCTATATTCTATTTCTTGCCATGTCTTTTAATACTACCTACCATTTCCCAACCCATATGCCCATTTTAAGTCAAATTAAGGTGGATTTTAGGGCTTGTTCTGGTTTTGCTTTTTTTGTTTCAATAATAAATTTAATATATTATAATCAATTTTTATCACTTTTAATATAATTTTTTACTATTTAATTATATTTTTTTATATTTTTAATATATTTTTTACATTATAAAATTATTTTATAAAACCTGTTTTTAAAACTATTTTCATACACTTGAAGTATTTGTTTATCTTTATCTACTTGAAGTTTGGCAACAAGTCCAAGAAAATTGATCTTTTTCTGGTTGGATTAGCTTTTAGATGAGCTTTTGGGGCAAGATAATTTTTTATGAACTAGTTTCGAGTGATAATTCAAACAGTGAAAATTTACAGTGAATTATAGTGGATATGAAAAAAATTATTCAATACTTAAACTTATAACGATCAAATAGCTGTTGCTATACAATCACATCAGTTGCCGAACAATTTACCCTCTCAATTATTTCCCATCATAGTATATAGATGATTATATTGAAAGGTATCTTAAAGATTGCAAATGCTACAAAAAGCTATTCTATATATTTGTTGTATTATGTTTTTAGTATAATATATTAGTGAAAAAAATCAATAAACTTAAATTTCTTATTCACCCATAAAATAAAATAACACTTTTGCCTTTAATTTTTGAAGATTGCCTAAGCTATTTGTTAATTAATGATTCCATAATTATAGTAGATATAAATTTAAATGTATTTAGGGTAACAATATTATAATTCATGATTGTAGTTATTTATGTTTCATTAAATTTTGTAAACATGGTAATGCATTGACCTTTGTTTTTTTTTTTTTCCTCTAACAATAAATTACAATTCTGATTATTAAAATAGTAGCATATTTAAAAATTGACCAAATTTTATTAACCAAACAAACATCTTGTTACATTTTAAATATTTTTTTTTTAGTTTTATTTAGATGGTGTCTTTTTCACCAAAATTCTATCAAAAAGGTTAGAAACTTTTAAATATTTTATGAATTTTCTTTTCCATTATTTATACTTTTCCAGCTGTCCCATTTTCTGGTTACCAAAAAAGCTAAATGTTTGTGCCTTTTCACTTTATCATATAGGTTAAAAAATACACCACAGAAAAACTTTAACTAAAGATAAAAATTGAGATAAACTCAAGTTATATTAATATTAACTTATATTATAAATGGGTAGGATCTACATGTTTCTTTTGGCATACGATCGTACTTGATGCTGTGTAACGTTGGGAATAACACTGTTCAAAAATATGAGGTACACGTATATTTAATTAAAAATAATAATTTGTATTTGACGCATATGATTGTCTGACGACACTCGTATCAATTTTAGTCTTTGATGTATATCCGTTATGTTGCGAAAATGCATGTATCAAGTTTACCATTTAATGTATCGCACATTGAGTTTAGATTCAGGTGTATCACAGCTATAAATTTAGTCGTTGAAATATCGTGTATTAATAATAGCCTTTAACATATCACATATTAAGTGTAAGCAGTTTAATTAGCTACTCGTGTATTGCAATTTTGAGCTTAATTGTTGAAGTATCACATATTGAGTTTAACCTTTTAGGTATCGCAGTTATGGGTTTAGATCATGGAGTATTGGGTATCAAATTTAACTTCTGATGGATTGTGTATTGAGTTTAACTTTTGATATATCAAATTTATCATCTAATATATCGCGGTTATATATAATAAAATGTAAAAACTAAGAAAACACATTATCAAATTTGACGGTTAAAATATTGCATATCAGATTATCAAATAATCGGACACAAGACTCTCTCATTATTTAATTTTTAAAAGTAAACTTTATGCAAACTTACGAGGATACCAAAGAGCTTATGAGGTACCAAAAATTGTCTTTTCCTGTTTCAGAATCACTAATTTTGTTATTCTTCACTCATTAATTTCTTCCTTTCTTTTACTTTTTAATCACATGCCAATATGTAAAATATCATTTTTGGGTCTAATTTATGACGGGTGAATTGAAAATTTGGTCACCTTACTTTGCAAATGTTCACGTTTTAATCACCATACTTTTTAAATTAATTTTGTAATCACTATATTTTTATTTTTGCATTTTTTTTGTCACTCTGCTAGATTGTTCTGTTAAGTACTTAGCGGAAAATTTGTTTCTAGGGTATTTTGGTCCTCATTCAAAACTTTAAAAATTTCAGTCCTCTCCCACTTATAATTGCTCATCTCTTTACATTTGCTCATAATTTTCCAATACCACCTCCTCCACCGAAATGCACCACCACCTCCTTCACCCTTCGTCTCCACACTACCACTGACCTTTATCTCCTCACCATGTCTCCAAACTGCCTGCTCCTCCACCTTTAAAAATATTAAAATTGCACAAACCAATTTGGGAAATTAATTCCTTTTCAAAAAATTAATTAATCCTTATGCAGAAATCAATTGCCATAACCAATTCCTTCTCCAAAGAAAATTGCAGAAGCTGATTGTCATAAATAATTCTTTCTCCAAAAAATGATGGCAGAAACCAAGGCAAAATACTCCAACATAAATAGAGATTCACCCCATTAGTATTTGCCAACCACAATACAAAAATAATTATACTGTATACCCTCCCACCAAAAACCCAAACCCGCCTCCGTCCTACCCCCAAAACAGCCCCCCACGAACCATATTCCAACACTCGACAACGTCGTCGTTGAAAATTTTGAGTCTCAGACGGAGACGGAGGAGCAGCCAACAGACAAAGAACAACAATCAACTCAATCTCATATATTCATTCTAATCTCATTAATTCATTCGACTACAAATTGAGCACAAATTCATCTCCAAATGGGTCTCTCAATCAAACCCGTGAAGATTCGCTTCGTGGGTTTAAAATTTTCCATCCCAAATCTAAAACGCTTATCGACATTTCTTCCAAGAGAAAGACAAACGCAGATGGTGAATCTTTTCAGAGACGAACTCGGAAAAGGAATTGTGAATTCCAGTAAGTGAGGGAATTGGAGAGAGTGGGTGAGGGAAAAAGAAGGGAGAAAGGGGTGGGGTGGGGCGGCGGAAGAAGGGAGAAAGGAGAGAAAAAGAAAAGGAAGGGAGGAGAAGAAAAGGTGAAAAAAATTTACCTAAAAAAATTAGAAGTTTTGAGTTTTTGACGAGAATGCCCTTAACATAATTGCTCCGTTAGTGACATAACTGAGGTATTTGACAGAATGACTACAAAAAAGCAAAAATAAAAGTATAATGATTAAGAAAACAATTTAAAAAGTATGATGATTAAAACCTTAATATTTGCAAAGTAAGATGACCAAATTTTCAATTCACCATTTATGATAGAAATAGTTGTGCCAATCAAACAAATAGCTCGATATCTTATTTATCATTATCTTTTCCTGCTTCATTTATTTAATTTAAAGACAGCATGGAAGTGGCATTGAGAAAAAAAAAAAAAAAACCAGAAAGAAGTAACTCAATTTCAACAATAAACATTGTTCATAAAATTTGAGCCCACTTCCTTAATTGAAGGAAATTAGATTTTTGGGAAGACTTTGCTAGGTTGAAATTTTATTTTCTTCCTTTTTTCTTTCAAGCAAATTCTCTTATAAAACTGAATCATGTTATATAGCTATGGGTGCACGCATAAATAAAAGTGAAAAATGTGGAGCATTTCATATCCGAAAATGGATTAACCACTCATTAAATGAAGATTAAATTATTTTTTGGTGGATAGAATTGATTAAGTGATCAAATTCCTTTCCTATGCATATATGAACAAAACATAAAAATTATACTATTAAAAGCCCTTTTCCATTACTTTGAGGTAAATTATAAGGAGCAAGATATTACTTCAGCATAATATAGAGGCGAAGTGATAATTCAAAAATAACATTTTGGTCCTTATAGGGACTGAAATGTAATTATACTAAAATTAAAAAAAAAGCAAACATATAATTTTCCAAGATATTAAGGATCGGGTTATAATTTTTGATATATATATATATATAAATAGAAGGGACAAATATAAGATTTTTTTTTTTTTGGAAATAGATTTTGTTTAAAAGAAAAGTTCAAAAGAGAGAAAAACCAAAACATGTTATAAATGACACTCGAGTGGCTGCAGTTACTTTTGGAGTTCACTATCGATGCGTAGAATTTTCTAAAGCTTACCAACCAAAAACGGTGTCAATAAAGAAATCCCAGTAAATATTATTGGTAATAAAAATTAAGAAAAATCTGACTTTTCAGTTTCTTATTTTTCATCGACCACTTGAAAAAAGAGTTGTCTTTCTTACGAGCTAGAGAGAAAGAGTTTGGGATTGATGGAGTGAAAAATGAATCTAGACTATGGAGAAAACATGCTTCGTTATCAATTGAATTATCACGCGTTGAATGCTAGATAGTTAGATATAAGACATTCAACTATATAGTTAGATATAAGACTCTCTCGTTAGTTATTTATTTTTAAAATAAAATATATTTTTTTAACAAACTAATTAATGAAATTGATTATACGCGTATCAAATTATTTATAATGTTACAAACAGTATTATATCAAAAATGTTATCGATCATATTTCACGATAAACTATGTAAACACTAGAAAGAGACAATTAAGTTTGCATAAAGTTTAATAATTCATTTTTTCGAATGTCAAACTATGCCATGGTAACTAGGAGTGATATCAAGTCGAGTTCTGAAATGTCAAACTTTGTTAGGGTGATTTTTTTTTTCTTTTTCTTTCCAACAAAATATCTTATAAAACTTAATTATGTTATATAACAATGGGTGCATTGGTGCACGAGACTAGCAGTGAGAATGCGGAGCAATTCATATTCAATAATTAAAGAGCCGTTCATTAAATAAATCTTATATACGTTGAGATTCATTTTCCTAAGTCTATGAACCAAGCAAATAAATTTTAATTATCAAAATCATTTCCCGTTGCTTCAAGGTAAAATGTATTGAGCGAGATATTACTTCGGCATAATTAAAGAGACAGAGATAACTAAAAAAATAACATATTGGGTACTATAGGGACTGAAATGCAATTTCACTTAAATTTCAGGAGCTAACATATAATTTTCCAAGATATTAGGGACCATTTTATAATTTTCCCTAAAATACAAATATAAGGGACAAATATAAGATTTTGTTTTTTCTTTTGTATTGGAAATAGATTTTGTTTAAAAGAAAAAGTGCAAAAGAGAGAAAAACCAAAACAAGTTGAATAAACGACACCGGGATGACTGGAGTTAGTTTTGGAGCTTCACTATAGATGGATGGCATTTTCTAAAGCTTATCAACCAAAAACTGTCTCAATCCAAGAAATCCCAGTAAATATTCTTGGTATTAAAATACTGCACTGACTTTTCAGTTGCTTGTTTTTCATCAACCACTTGAAATGCTTTTTTTTGGGCATGGATGGAGTGAAAAAGAATCTAGATTATAGAGAGAGGGGTTGAGGATTCTGAAAGACTTTTTCTCCAGTCCAAATTTCATATGAAAAAACAAAGAGATATATACTGTGAAAGCATGCTTTGTCTGCCACTAGAGCTTCAATGAACAATAGCCCTTTCCATATTTCTTCGATTCATTGAGAGTTCTTTTACTAATCTTTGCCATTTGGAATGACCCTTTTGAAATCCCACAAATTTTTTTTTTTTTTAAAACCAGAAATCAAGACGTGGGCTTCTACTGTTTTTCCATTGCTTCCCCAACAATCCTTCCGATCAATAAAATAAGCAAATATTTTGATTCATTGCATTTGATTACGCTTTCTTAATGTAGTCTTGGCTTCATCTCTTTTAGTAAAAGTTGTTTCTTTTTTTGGTTTCTGTTTCCCTTCTCAAACTCCATGCCGATCAGAAAGATCCCATCTTGACTTCTATTAGTGGGAAAGCTCTGTTTGGCTTGCCTTTTCTCTTCTCATTTATGAAGCCCATGGTTACTGCTGCTCTGTCATCTCAAGGTGTCACTTGAATTGAGGTGCTTTTGCTGCTCCTTTGGGGGAATTCTGGAGCTACTTTGCATCGTGATGGATTCAAAGAGGTATGTTCTTGGTGGCTCTTTTGTTCTTGGTGGGTGATTTCTGCTGTTCCCAATTAATTTAATGGGTTTGAAGTTTTTGGGTTCTCTTCTTTTTTGTATTGAGTTCTTCATCAAATGTGTGGTTATTGGAATGCATTGGGAGTTCCTATTGAAGTAGTTGACTTAATTAGATGATTGAAACTGTGGTGGGGGTTTGTCGTCAATTCCAAGATTTTTGTGAGACTGAAGAATAATTCATAATTTACACTCATTTAATGGTTGGAATAATGTGTGAAGTTCCTGAATCAAGAAGCGGTTTGTTAGTGTGGTGGATTGGAGCCTTTTTAGCTGCTATGCTGCTGTTTTGTCCTTCAGAGGGGTTGAATGCTGAGGGCATGTATCTCCTGGAGTTCAAGAAATCCATTGTTGATGAATTTAAGCATCTTGAAAATTGGAATGCTAGTGACGGGACTCCATGTGGATGGACTGGGGTTAATTGTACATCAGGTTATGATCCAGTTGTTTGGTCTCTTGATTTGAATGCACTCAACCTGTCTGGTACTTTGAGTCCAAGTATTGGTGGCCTGACTAACCTTAATTATCTCAACCTTTCTGACAATTTTTTCACGGGAAATATTCCCAAGGAGATCGGTAATTGCACTGGATTAGAGTATCTTTATTTGCACAATAACCAGTTGGAAGGGGCAATTCCACCAGAAATTGGTAATCTTTCTTCTTTAATGTACTTGAATTTGTGCAACAACAAGATATCTGGTTCCATTCCGGATGAGTTTGGGAAACTTTCTTCATTGGTTGAATTTGTTGCATACACAAATAATATCACTGGCTCCTTGCCTCAGTCCATTGGTAATCTGAGAAATTTGACTACCTTTCGGGCGGGGGAGAATGCCATTTCGGGAAGCTTACCTGCAGAAATAGGGGGATGTCAGAGCTTGAAATACCTTGGTCTTGCCCAGAATCAGTTGAGTGGTAGTCTACCTAAGGAACTTGGCATGCTTGGGGAATTGACGGACGTGATTCTCTGGGACAATCAGTTGAGTGGTTTAATACCAAAGGAGCTTGGAAATTGTACAAATCTTCAAACTCTTGCTTTATACCTGAACAATCTTGTTGGAGAGATTCCTGTTGAAATAGGGAACCTTAAGTGGATGAGGAAGCTGTATATTTATCGCAATGCATTGAATGGTACAATTCCGAGAGAGATTGGGAACCTTTCCTGGGCAATAGAAATTGACTTCTCTGAAAATTATTTGATTGGTGAAATTCCAGTTGAGTTGAGCCACATTAAGGGTCTACAATTACTCTACCTGTTTCAGAACCAACTCACAGGTGTCATTCCAAATGAGCTCACTAGCTTGAAGAACTTGACAAGGCTTGATCTATCGATCAATTTTCTGACAGGCCCTATTCCTTTCGGGTTTCAATATATAACTTCTCTGGTCATGCTGCAACTTTTCTCAAATTCTTTGACTGGTGTCATCCCTCAACAGCTTGGTTTGTTTAGTCCACTTTGGGTGATGGATGTTTCAGACAACAAACTAACGGGAAAGATTCCTCCATATCTTTGTCGGCAGTCCAATTTGATTTTGCTGAGTCTTCAGTTAAACAGACTGTACGGCGACATTCCAGCTGATGTCACTAGTTGCATTTCTCTTGTACAACTTCGCCTTGACAGTAACAGGCTGACTGGGAGCTTCCCTTCTGATTTGTGCAAACTGGTGAATCTCTCTGCCGTTGAATTGGGTCAGAACATGTTCAGTGGTCCTATTCCTTCGGAGATTGGAAACTGCCAAAAGTTACAGAGGCTTGATATTTCTCACAATCATTTCACATCTCAGCTGCCAAGCGAGATAGGAAACCTTTCTGGGCTTGTGACTTTTAATGCATCAGCTAATTTCTTCACTGCACAGATTCCACCAGAGATTCTCAACTGTAAGTTGCTCCAACGACTTGATCTCAGCTGGAATAATTTCACTGGTGTTGTACCTGCCGAGCTTGGGACCCTCTCACAGCTTGAGCTTCTAATTCTTTCCCAGAATAAGCTTTCTGGAAGCATACCAGTTGCATTTGGCAACTTATCTCGTTTGACTGAGTTGCAGATGGGTGGAAATCAATTTTCAGGTGAAATACCGACGGAGTTGGGTGCATTAACAGGTTTGCAGATTGCCTTAAATCTTAGTGACAATAACCTCTCTGGTCCCATACCGCCTCAACTTGGGAATCTGATCTTATTAGAATACCTATTTCTCAATGAGAATCATCTAACTGGCGAAATTCCAAGCACATTTGGAAATCTATCAAGTCTTCTTGGTTGCAATTTCTCGTATAATGACCTCACTGGCCCATTACCTGCTGTATCATTGTTCCTTAACATGAGTATCAGCAGCTTTCTTGGAAACAAAGGGCTTTGCGGTGGGCCTCTTCGTGATTGTGGTGATTCTACATCATTTGGTGCAATTCCGCCTGCAAAATCTCCAACTTCTCCTCGAGGGAAGATTGTCACAATTGTAGCTGCTGTCATTGGTGGAGTTTCTCTTGTTCTTATAGTGGTTATTCTGTATTTCATGAAACAGAGACCAGATGAGACGACAATGCCGGAAAAGGATACACCCTCTCCTTCTTCAGACATATATTTCCCTCCAAAGGAAGGATTCAATTTTCAGGACCTGGTGGAGGCTACTAACAACTTCCATGATAGTTACGTTGTGGGAAGGGGAGCTGTTGGCACTGTTTACAAGGCAATTATGAAATCTGGACAAGCAATTGCTGTTAAGAAGCTTGCATCTAACAGAGAAGGTAATACTATTGAGAATAGTTTTCAAGCGGAGATTCTAACTTTAGGGAAGATTAGACACCGTAATATTGTCAAATTGTTTGGCTTTTGCTATCATCAAGGTTCCAATTTGCTCCTTTATGAGTATATGGAAAGGGGTAGCCTGGGTGAATTGCTTCACGGGTCATCTTATTGCTTGGATTGGCCTACACGGTTTACCATTTCTCTTGGTGCTGCTCAAGGTCTTTCTTATTTGCATCATGATTGCAAACCTAGGATCATACACCGCGACATAAAGTCCAACAATATTCTACTTGATGAGAAGTTTGAAGCACACGTTGGTGATTTTGGTTTAGCGAAAGTGATTGATATGCCTCATTCCAAGTCCATGTCTGCAGTTGCTGGATCATATGGTTATATCGCTCCTGGTGTGTATCTTTCTGTTTTCGACTAATTTCATGATGCATTTTTTCGTACTTATCATAAACTTTGTTGGCCTGTTAAGTTGTAGCAATACTTCTTGACATTAAAGTGACAGCTTGCTTTAAAACTTTTAAGTTGCTTCATAAAATGAGCTCAAATCTTGAAAGGACTTTGCTTAGAAGCAATTATAGTTTGGTTGGCTTATTTTATTGGGAATTTTATTTTGATTTGATGTTTTAATATACTTGCATTATCTATACATGGACTGATTTTACGGTTTATTGTGACTTGATGTTACAGTTCTTGTAATATACTTGCATTATCTACACATGGACTGTATGCTGGTTATATTTCAGGTTACTTTTTGGTTGAAATTTGATGGTGGTATTGATAACTAGACATCTGAGGCTTTATGCTACGAGTGAATGGTCCTCGTGTCTAGTTATCTTATCTGGAGTCCCAATATTCGCTACTCTAGAATTTGTGCTACCTATTAAAAAAAGTCATGAATGATTCTGTTGGTGTGTGTATCTTTCCCTAATTTAGTTCCGGGACTCACCCTTTTTACAACCTAGATGAAATAATTCTGATTGTTATATTTGATTTCAATCTTCTCTGTCAGAATATGCATACACAATGAAGGTAACAGAAAAATGTGACGTATACAGTTATGGGGTGGTCCTATTGGAGTTGTTAACTGGAAGAACTCCTGTACAACCATTGGATCATGGAGGTGATCTTGCATCATGGGTGAGGAATTATATTCGGGAGAACTCGTTGTCATCTGGGATACTTGATAGCCAGTTAGATCTAAATGATGAAAGTACTGTAAATCATATGATCATTGTCCTGAAAATTGCTTTGATCTGCACGAGCATGAGTCCTTCAGAGCGTCCATCAATGCGGGACGTTGTGCGGATGCTTATCGAGTCTAATGAGCTAGTGGGGCACCTTGTTTCTTCTCCATATTATGATTATTCTCTAAAAGACGACAGCTTATGAGTGTATGCACTTTCTTCCTTCCAGAGAGTACTGATCCAAATTTTTTCTGCTCATCGTTTTCTTGTATTATTTTACCACGGTTATGTTATAGAGATGATCTTGTACATTTGATTTAATGGAATATATATAACTTGCATTCCCTGTTATTTTTTGAGGGTGCATTCTTTTCTTAAAATCTCTTGTAGTTTAGTGGTAAGTGGAATATGAAGCCTATACACTTTTTAACTATTACATAAAGCATATTTAGGATGTGTATTTCTTCATTCATCTTCCATACAAGCTCAATGAAGATGTCAAACCAACAAAGGTAAGTCACTTTGGGATGCCCCTAGATCTTTTACAGCAGGCAATTAAAGAATGCCTAGAATTGTTGCAATAAGATGTTATTAAAGCATCAAATTCACCTTGGGCATGTGAAGCTTTCTATGTCAACAAAAGATCAGGACAAGTTCGCGGAGAACTCACATCACTTACTGTAAGTCTGTAACTACCCTTGTGAGTTTTCTTTTTTTTTTTTTTTTTTTTTTTTTTCATCCTGACATTTACAGAATTGTACTTGTTATGATCTCAACCCTTGTGAGTTTTCATCCTCTCATTTATATGATTATACTTGTTATAATCCCAAATCTATTGCCTTCACTTGTTGCTTTTGCCTTTTATTTCTGAAAATCTTTGTTATTCACATCATCAGAGCTGGATTTCCTCTTATGAATTGTTCCGCTGTATATTAAATATTTTGTTCAATCATTATCTCTTCAAATTTTTGTGCTTTAGTCCTATGTGTCTAGTGTAGTTAACTACCAATGAAAAATAAAACGCAACCACACGTAAATGCGTGCAGCATGTGTGGCAGTTTGTATATACAGTTTATGTTTATATTTCAATCATTTCATAATTATATGAAAATTACGTGGTTATCTTTGTAGCTGAGACTTATTTATGAAAATGAGGCTATTAAAAGCATGAGACTTCACAGGAGCACATTTTGACTGGTTGAACAATCCTTTTGGATCCTGCTTGTTTCTGTTTTTCAGTTAAACTTCTATTTTTTTTTTTAGTTTGGTGCTCCCATGAGTGCATTGTGAAATTTCTTTCTGAAGCCATGATTTACGCGGTGATGAGAAGCTTGTTTTTGTTTATTATCAAAACTACTATGATTTGTGCTTAAAATAATTACAAAAACTGACTCTTTTATCAGGGCACAACATTGGACAATTGTTGGAAAGTGTTTCCCTGGATGACTGAAGCTCAAGCACTCATCCTCACGGACCAGAAGGCTAGGAAACAGAGAGGAAAGGAAACAAAGGACCAGTCTGCAAGCTACGCGTTGAGAAAGGTAGAAAATAGACATTGTTTCATTGTAGCGATTGAATAGAGCATGCTTTTCATTTATTTGAATTACTATCTGTTATAGTTAGTTAGGTTATGGTATCATCTCTGCTGAATGATTAAGGATATATTCTTTTTTGCCTCTTGTAAGTTTCTTTTTCTCCTTTTCAGCTTTCTACTTTCCCTTGTTAGAATTTGTTTTTTCTGCAGAGCTTCGGTACTATCGATTTCGATGTTTACTGGATTTAGTGCATATAGATTGGAGTAATCAATTTTATTTGCTTTGTTTGATATCCAGTCTTTAACTATTGAAAGATGTTGATGATTGCTGTCAATTTCTTAAGATACAGAAACCTGTTATTGTTCTTGTGTTCATCTAATATATCATTCTGAGCTCAAGTGCCAAAATGTCACACTCCAGTTCTGATCTTTACTACTCACATTTGCTTAGTTTTTAGGTTTTGCTAACAGGTTTGGATTTGTAGCTTTGAAGTTTAAGTGTAAGTTACATCTACCGTTATTGAGATTTTGGAAAACTACCATTACTCGACTGAATGTTCAAAAGAAATTGTAAATAACAAAAAGACGCATGAAGATGGTAATTTGACCAAACCTGAAGGGTTAATTCTTATGTAAGTTTCTGATCAAGGGGGTAAAAGAGTAACTTCCCAAATCTTAGAGGGTAATGGTAGTTTTACATAACTTTAACGTAATTTACCCTATATATATATATATATATATATATATATATTATAATCAATCACTTGTACGGTATACCTCACACAACACGGGGTGATACTAGTTGATCTGGATTTGTAGTATACATTTTGTGCGGCAAAGGTCATGATTTTCATAATTCAAGGATTGAAACGTATAACTCGAACCATAACTCTTTATATGGAACAAATAGAGTAATGAATTCAGGTTATTAAGTATCGCATATTCTTTTCAGCTGATTAAGTAGGATACATACTGTTTTTAGGCGCCCTTAACGAGTTTAACATTTGAAGTGTCAAGTATGTGTTAAAACAAAAAGTATTACGCCGGTCTTAACTAGTAAATCAAAATGAAAACAGAGCATACTTAGTAGCATAAATTAGACTTTATTCCTGGATCATCAAGACGTAAATTAAAAAGGAAATTTATTATAAGCATCGATCGATCAATCGAACTCGAACACGAAAATCATCATGTGTTACAACGATCGTAAGAATCAAAAATTAGACCAAGGACACACCAACGTATAATTTTTGTCATCAAAACTGAGGTTCCATCCTTTGTCGTCAACTTTCCAATAGATCATCGGATGGCCTTTCTCTTTCGCCTCATCGTACAAATCGAGTGGTGTGCTTTGTTTTCCAGGTCTCCATGCAGAAGTACAGTAGTAGTTCTGGTACTTGAGAGCCTCGTCCTTGAACGTGTCACCCTGCCTGAAAGTTCTGTCCAGCACCGTCTGCCCGCCGACTCGGCACGTCAGGTACACCGGCGCCGTGGCATTGCCCACGGTGACCTTTAAGTTCAGCATCTCCGGCGCCGCGTCCGCTTTCGTCGAAAACAATGGCAACATTGTCACAGCTGCTGCAATGAGCACAACAAGAAGGAAGGAGATGGAGTTATTGGAAGCCATCTTGATTAATTCTTGGGTTTTTTTGGACATGATCAATGAGGTATTTATACACAAACGTGCTGGCTTGTGTTGGAGTATATTAGGAATATTAATTTGTAGGAAATATTAATAATGATCAATCAATCAATTAGTGTTAGAGAGAATTTATTAATTAGGAAGATTTAATGCAAAATATACAGAAAGATATATATTTTTTCCTAAATTTTTTGGGTCAATTTTGGTCATTCGGTGGATTTGAAAATGTGACATGCAAGAAAAAGGGAAATTATTATTCTTATTACATTAACATCCGTTTTTTTAGTACCAAAAATGTAATATGCAATAAAAAGGGTAATTAATTATACTTCGTTAAATTATTCTTTTCCAAAAATTCCAAAGGAAAAAAATTACACGTTTTATATATGCAATTTAGTTGCTGATTGTAACCAATTAATATTATTAATGATTTACCATATATATATATATATATGAAATAGTAACAAAAGTTTCCTATAATTGGGAGATAATCTAATTTAAATAATGGTAATATCAATTATTAGAATGAAGATTTTCTTCCTAAAACAGATGTAGTTTCCATATATTTTAGAACCTAATTTCTTTCATTCTCTCTTAAAATTGTAATCCGAGTGCTAATAGGCCTTTGTAATTAAGTAACTATTTAAGACCTTTGCAATTATTAGAATAAAGAATTTTTCTTAAAACAGTATCAAAAAATGAACTGTTCTAATGAAAAAGATGAAGTATATATATATATAGTATTTGTCCATTTTTAGAAATCAAATTATTTCTCTTTTAAAATTGTAATGCGAGGCTAATGCGCCTTTGTTATTAAGTAAATGTTTAAGGCCCTATTCACTTCATTAGTTCATTAAATCTAGCTTTGATCACTTATATATATTTTCTTCCAATTTCAGAAATAATTTCTAGATTGTCCTAAACTTAAACTTAGGTAGCATCTAAGCTGTTTTTGTTATTAACACATGAACTGTATTAATAAAAATTAAGTGACGAACAAAGTGATTTGACAATTTTTTTGTTCATTTGTTATCTTTGCTAATGTGTGAATCTTGCATGCTTATCAAAAATAGTTCAAATTTGACTTTGAGTCCATTTAGAATCTATTAATTTTTAGATAAATGAGGTCAAAAGGCACGCATCCAAGAAAGAAAGAAAGAAAAAAAAAAAAAAAAAAAACCATTGTGCACATAAATCCGGTTTATATAAGTTTTTGCCGGGTAACATGTATATAAAGGAAATTATTCATTAATATTCACAAATTAATGATACATGTGAACGATGATTAATTTTGTAATTTTACATATTCTTGTCATATTATTCGTTTTACTATATATCTCACATTATTCGCTTTACTATTCCCTATCATGATAACTTTTTAACTATTTAAAAATGTGTACAATATAAATACTTATTAATAATATACAATATTATTTTAATTGTAGTACTTTTAAAAATCAAAACAAAATTAACATTATAGGTGCTTCCACTAAATTTAAGTTGATCAAATTCATATTCAGAATTGGATTAGGGAATCAATCATGCATGCATCCATGCAGGAAAAGGATTCCACCCGCGTAGCTATAAATCAACATTCTAAACTGACACACAACAACCTAATTTAATACGAATTCTCAAGTCTCCGGTGATCTCCTCCACCTCCGAGAAGAAACATGGCGGACGCCGGAAATTGCACGGTTTTCGTGGGAAATTTGGACGAGAAAGTAAGCGAAAGAGTAATGTACGACATTCTGATACAAGCAGGTCCAGTCGTGAATTTGCAGCTGAACATTCGCCCTCCGGATAATCGCACCGGTAAGGCCAAAGGTTTCGCTTTAGCACTATACGAAACGCCGGAAACGGCCAATTACGCCGTCCGGTTGTTTTCCTGCCTCGTTGTTCTCTACAAACAAACGCTGCGATTTGCAATTTATCGCAGGGACAAATCCGCAAGAAACCCGGCCGGGTCAAATAATTCTTGTCCTAAACCAAACCCACAACAAATCTTACAAAATCTACCCGGATCCGATTCTGGTTCTTGCCCGAATCCGACAACCCATCATCCGAGGTTCAGTTCTTGTCCTGACCCATTATTAATCCCACGTTATCCTCCTCCAACTCCTAGATCGTCGACGTCGAATGAAGCAAAAGTTTTAAGAAAGGGAAATATTATTCAGAGTGGTTTGGGTGTACTCCATTCTATTGGATTTAAGCCCAATAATGACAAAAAGAATATGGGATATAAAAGCCCAAATCTTGGGCCTAGTATGGGCTTCCGTTAATAATGGGATAATTTTGTGAAATTTTTGTTACAATTTATTTTTATTTTTTTTAAAAATTTGTTAAAATTAGATTTAAAACAACTTGATCTAGATTATGACAAACAACTTGTTCGAAATTACTAAAGCTTTTTATAAAGTTGCTGGTTGTATATATAGTTCAATTGAATTCTTAATAGCTAAAAAAGTTTTTAAAAGTTACGTTTTGAGAATGTACAATTCTTGTTACAAATATTAGAGTACAACACTCAATATATAGTTAATAAATTAAAAATTAAACTTAATACGCATATTTTGATAATATAATTCTAATATTTAAAGGTTAAACTTGACACGACAGATTCAAATTGTCCTACACGTCAATTAAAGTTTTTGCTTATTAATATTACATTCGAACTTCGAAGACTTGGGGTTTGTAATGATTAGCTGTCACTTGCCTGAACATTGCTGGCTCATGATGATTAGTTGGGTGCTTTTCAATATAATCAATCAAATTGTCCCTTTTTTTATTATTATAAATTATTAATCAACTACTCCATGTGACAACTAGCAAAGATTTTTGGAGATCAAAATTAAAATGATCAAATAATTACTATGTAAATATCAACTTATTCATTAATTACAACACTTCAAAAAAATAATAATAAATATATATGTATATATTTATTTATTTATTGGATAGATGAGAGATCTAGGTTGTCTTATGCCACATGGGTCATAGTTGCAGTAGAAAATTTTGACTCATTTAGGCTTATTTTTAACGTTTTAATTTTGGTTTCAACAGTAAATTTAACATATTATAATCAGTTTTCATAATTTTTAATATAGCGTTTTACTATTCAGCTATATTTTTTTTACATTTTCAAAACACTTTTATATTATAAAACTATTTTCCAGAAAACCAAAACTTAAACCAAAAATCAAACCTTCCTGAAGAACATTCTCATACCAAAACTACATATTGTGGCAATTTTCATAAAATTTGTGTAAAAATGCCATCAATACTTTGCATCCCAAAGACAATATAGACATATACATACAAACCGCTACAGTTTAGTTACCGAATTATTTATTATAATGACTTTTGATGTATTATTTATCTCATTTCACACCTGTTATGAACTAAAATGATTCTGCGACAAAACTAAAGTCTTACCGAGGATATACGGAAAATAATGATTGGAAAAATTTAAGCCCACACATTCACCCAATACCTATGCTTAGTAAACTTTCCATTTACATCATAACCTAAAGACAGGCCATCTTCAGTAAACCTCCACAGGATCTGTGTATGGCTTCCGTCTCTCTCTTCATCGTAGCCCTGAAAAGATAACTCTTTTTCTTCCCAGTAAGCATCGCAGTTGTAAGTTGCCTTCTTGTCCGCCGCCGTGAAACTGTTTCCGCGGTCGCCGGCGTGGATTTTTTTGTTCTGGAACACGGCGGTTCGAATAATCCAGCAAGTCACCGACAGAGGGGAAGACGCGCCGCCCACTTCGGAGAACAACTCCACCCGCTGCGCCGACGACGCTGGCGGCTTTGCCGCGACGGAGAGTGTCGCGATCGCGAAGGAAATCGCGAGGATAGTGAGGAGGGGTGAGGGGAGTTTGTTGGATATTGGATTGGAAGCCATATTGGTGTGATCTAGTCACGAGTTTGATGAGAGATAGTTCTTTGATTCGATGGCTGTATTTATTGACGGACGAGGTTAAAGGAGACCGTTTTTATTTTTTCTTTTATAATTTTTCCTTTTGCATCCCTAAGTATTGAATTAATGACCTCAATGTTATAAGGTTCGGAGAGCAAGTTTTTATTGTTAAAAGAGGAAAATACTGTTGTCGACTTTAGCATTAAAGTATGAATATAAAAATTAAGCAGATATTTTATATTTTGCACTTAATTTTCTTTCAAATGATTATAAATGTTCAGCGGACCAAAATTGACTAAATTAATTAAAGGCATCAATAACAATATATAAAATCGTTTTATAGGAACCAAATATTTGTATAATTTTTTTTTACTAAAATATAAATATCTAATTTGTAACTGTCCATGCTACTCGCATTTCATTTAACATTTTAACCACATCGCTTATGGTCTTCATACCAAAGAGTGTGACTGTATGGGCTATAAAATAAACACCATATTTTGCACTTATTTAGCCAACCATTGTCCCCCCGAGATTTTTTTTTCCTTTTCTTTTTAATCTAATCATCCAATTGAGAAGGTAATTATTTTTTTTTTAAAATTAAAAATTTTATTATCGGTGTTGAAAATCGTCCAACAATGATTGATAGAAGATAATGAAGTAGTCAATACAACTAATTATAATATATTTGATCTGATAATTAACAGATCTGAACCACAACAGTGTATCTAATCTACTAAACTGCAAATTTATACCTAGTATAGATATAAACATAGCAGAATTATATCGTTGAACAAATCTCATACCAATAGTAACGGATCTGCCACGAATTGCTGATGAAAGTTTTGAGACTGCATCTTCAACCGAGTTTTCATACACCATGACCATGAATGGAATCACCATATTCAGGAGAAAATCACCATAGATGGAGAGAGAAACATCATAAATGGAGAGAGAAACTCCATAAACAAAGAGAAAAATAATATAAACATGGATAAAACTAAAGCAAACTAAATAAAAGATAGCAAGGCAAAAGTAGAACTGGCGGAGGATGAGGGAATAAGATGATGAAATTTAGGATTTGGAGAAAGAAGAGGGAGAGGGGAGGCGGCCGAGAGGAAAAACAATAATTATGAGAGGTAATTATTCATTGCATCCCAAATATTTTATCATTATTTTGTCCCAATAACTAGGTTTATTGGACATCTCAAAGCATTTAAGGTCTTGGGTTATAAAAAATCAGAGATTGAATTCTAACAACTCTCAGCTACAGTGGTATCATTTTCATGCAAGTACAAATGGCCGCAGGCAGATGGTCTCCACAATTCATTCTTTCCTCTCCCAATGCCCCCTCCCTGTTGTATTATCAGAAGTTTCACATCGCATTGTGTGAAGCATGTTAAACGCAACTCAACAATTCTAGTACCTTAGTACCACGATATTGAAAATAACATTAGTATGCTATTTATTTAAGATTTTATATCAACTATATATGTGTACCACGATAATAAAGAGTTGGTATTTTGTTGGAGAAAATATATAAATACACGCTTTCTACTGTAATAATGGCCGTTTGGTACGAAGAATCTGAAATAAATAACTTCGCAAGTTACATTTGACGAGTTGTAAGAGGGTTAAATTTAATTAATAATACTAATTTGTTGGTGTCTAGCTGTTCTTGAATGAAAAAGAAAAAATGGAATATTGCATTTTGAAGCTAGTTATTTAATTTCTTGGTTTTGCTATAGCTGTTTATGCTAATGGAGAATTTGACAAAATTTTCTTACAGAAACTAACACAAACTTGTGTGGCGACCTGCGAGACGATTCAACGCATGTTATTTATTTTAGGAATATAATCTTTTTAAGATGCGGATATCTTAGCATTAAAAGTACCGTGTGTAAATTATGAAGTATTGCATATTGCATAGAGTCTATGATGTTTAAGGTATCACTTATAGCATATGATATATGAAGTTTAGTTGCTTATGTATTGTATTCATGTCTTAATAAATAAAAAGAGAAAAAAAAGAAGTGTTGCATATAACTTTTGATGTATTGAATTTATTTATTGATGTATCGCGTGCTTATAAAAAATAGTATCACCTGTAGCGGAAAAAAAAAAAAAAGAAGAAACAATTTTAAAGGTTGAAATATCAGAAGTGATAATTTGATACTCACGGCCAATATCACTGAACTATTCATAAAGTATCATTTAAAGAAAAGAAAAAACTACTTTCTTTGTATTAGTTTAAAAGTTATAATTAAAAAAATAAATGAAGCAGATCATGAGCTATGGGCAGGAAAGCGGTTTGAGCGCAGTCCATCAGCACGAGTTTGATTAGTATTACTGTTAAAATTTGTACATTTTAAAACAAAAGTTATCTACTTTGGCCCGTATATGCATGCGCAACAATCTTGATTCATACTATTAGGGGGTATTTAGTAGTTTTTCCAAATTATGGGATTTGTTTCGTAATATGAGACAAACCTTGGGGGATTTTCGTAACTATCTCTAAGGGCTTGTTTGATAACCCAATTTAATACTTTAAATTATTTGATTAACAGATAATAAATTTTAGAGTATTTGATAACGGAAACTCAAACCTCTTAATCGTTTAAGCACTGCTTATTTCTTTACAAAAAATTAAGCGGAAAAAGTCAGCTTATTTCTTATCGCTTAATGCTCCACGTAATAATTTTTTAAATAATTCATATTTGATTTTCGAAACTACACCTTTTATTTTATTTATATTGATTTAACTATAATAATAATTTTAATTTTTCTTCATTAGTATATCATGTATTTTAAAATTTTTCATTATAATATTTTCAAATAAAATTTAATTTATTTTTACTATTATATTTTGGTATTAAAAATTTAAATTATATCAGTTACATATTTTTATAAATCTCATTCATATGGTATGTTTTATATTGCTTATATAGTTTATTAATCATATATGAATTTATTGTAAAAATTTTAATTTCTTTTAGACTACAATAATGGATTCATTTTTCATTTTTAGGGGTTTTAATAAATTATAGTAATTATTTTTTGTATTTTTTCATCATTCAATTTAACGTGTTTTATCTTATTTTGTTTCTTTATGTATTTCATTAATCATAATTGATGTTTTATAAAAAAATTTGATATTTCACTTATATAAATATAAAAAATTCAACATAAGGGTAAAATGGTATATTTTAATAATTTCAGCAATAAGAATTTCAATATATTTAGCAAACAAGATCGAGTGATTAAGCATTATGATTCAGAGATTCGAAAAATATATTTCAGCATTAAGATGTTAAGTGCTTAATCAATTCAGCATTATGGTTTCAACATTAAGCATTAATTTTTATCAAACGAGCCCTTCAAAAAAGAAAGAGGTTTTTTTTTTTTTTCTTTTGAAATTACAAAAAGGTTAAATTACTCTATTAGTCCCTTAATTTGGGCTACTATCTCTGTTAGGTCTCTAAACTTGAAAATGTTTCATTTTTCTCCCTTCATTTCACTATTATTTTTCAAAATGGTTCTGAGCCCAAATTCTAGCAATATTTGAGTTATTTTTTACTTACACATGAGATTCACACACTAATATAGGAGATGAAAAAGTAAAATGTTGAATCACTTTATTCACTCTTTAATGTAGTTTTAAACAACTCATACGTGTTAGCCAAAAATGGTAAAATATTGTCAGAATTTGGGTTCACAACCATTTTAGAAAAAAATTTCAAGTGAAGAGGCAAAAATGAAACAAGTTAAAATTAAGAGATCAAAAGAAAACAACATCTCGCCTGTTCTTTTTGATTGGTTTGAAAACGATTTTGAAAACATGTTTTGAAAAATAGTTTTATAATATAAAAAATGTATTAAAAATGTAAAAAGTAGATACTGAATAGTAAAAAATTGTATTGAAAATGATGAAAAATGATTAAAATATATTAAATTTACTGTTGAAACCAAAAACGTTTTCAAAACCAAAACCAAAAAAATAGGTAAGTGTCGAATGAAGTGACTATCTTACAAAAACAAAGACTATTTTCTCTGACTTCCAGAAGTAATGAAAGATTATTTAATAAACAAAAAGAAGTTACCAAATTTCCTTTTTTTTTTTTTTTTTAATAATTTTATAAAGATAGCGGAATAGCGATGATAATCCCATCCTCCTCCTCCAGTCTTGACGAAATAAACCATAAAAAATGCACATTTCTTCTAGTGTGACTTTTTGTGGTTTAATTAGTACTAATTAATTCCAGCATATAAACAGCGGCACACATGCATTCAAAGGGCAGCCGCGCCACTCTTGCATGTGCTTGGTTTAAGCCTTTGAGGAAGAGTTGGCCTTTAAAATATTCTGGGGAGTTTGGTAAAGAGGGTTCAAAACGAGACAATGAAATAGCATTGAAATATGTAGATAATTTTAGCAAGGGGCGGAGGTAGGCCCGAAAGTCTGGTGGGGCAAAATTATTTATTATAAATATTTACCTCTATTATTTTAATTTTTGGTGGGGCAACATACAAATTTTTTAAAATTTTATATAGTAAAAAAAAAAAATAAATTTTTGAGTGCTGGTGGGGCAACCGTCACTGATTTTAGCTACCCGAAAATCTAATGTGATTTCTGACTTGACACGAATTCTACATGATATAGACCGACAAGATTATGTGTTAAATAGACTGACATGAATAATTAAACAGGTAAAATTATGATTAGGAATATCAACACGTGAACCTGTGAACACGAGTAATTTCTTATACAAAACAAACACATGACATGATGTAAATGTGTTAGAGTTGAGGTTGAACGGGTTCTCAAGTTAAATAAATCGACACAAATATCATGAATAATTAAGAAGATAAAATTTGAATTGAGGGATATCAACACATGAAACTATCTATCTAAACCGGTTAATCCAGACACGACATGAATTACATGTATAGTAGGACCCAACTCGATTCCTAACGCAATATTTATGTCAGTGAAAGGTAAAAACCAAAACTAACAAAAAACAGAGTTGGAATTAATTAAACAAATTTTCTCCATTGATGTACTTGCATTAAGAATCTAACAATTTTTCCTTTTTAAAAATGAAGTTAGATTGCATAACAATCTTCCAAATCACAGCTACACTGAACTCAAGTCTCCTAATCCCATAGCTGTAATAATGCTGTCATCTCAGTGTAGATTCTCCAGCCCCATTACAACGCGTTTCTTTCTTTCGTCCGCTCCTTCCTAGTGCCTTCTTCTTCCTTCTCTAAACCCATCAAGAAATCCAAGATTTCAGCCCTATATATATCTACCAGCATTGACCTTCATCTTCACTCCAACAAGAATAATTGCAGCTTCTTTCATTTCTGTTTTGTTCTCGAAACCAGAAAGAAAATGGCTTTTTTCCAAGCCCATCAAATGTTGCAGCTCGTTTTGCTTGTTTCCCTAGTCCATTTCTCAATGGCAGCTAGGCAACTCCAGCAATCATCCCAGAATGATCAAAATATGGTCTTTCGGTACCACAATGGCCCTCTTCTGAGTGGTAAAATCTCAGTCAATTTGATTTGGTACGGCAAATTCACTTCTTCGGAAAGAGCCATAGTTGCAGACTTCATCACCTCCTTATCAGTTCCCAGTACAAAAAACCAGCCATCCGTTGCCACATGGTGGAAAGCCACGGAGAAATATTACCATTTGGCGAAGAAATCCCAGAAGGGCTCTCCACTTCTGCTCTCATTGGGCACCCAAATTCTCGACGAAAGCTGCTCTTTGGGGAAATCTCTCACTGAGAAACAGATCGAAAAGTTGGCCGCAAAAGGCCCACAAAGGAACGCAATCAACATTGTTCTAACTGCTGCAGATGTCACAGTGGATAGGTTTTGCTCAAGCACTTGTGGGAAACATGGTTCATTGTTGGGATCTTCTAAGGGGAAGAAGATTTACAAGTTTGCTTTCATTTGGGTCGGAAATTCCGCGGTTCAATGCCCCGGCCAATGTGCTTGGCCGTTTCACCAGCCAATTTATGGACCCCAAACTCCGCCCTTGGTTGCGCCCAACAACAATGTCGGAATGGATGGGATTATCATCAATCTGGGTACCCTTTTGGCCGGAACTGTGACCAATCCGTTCGGAAACGGCTATTTTCAAGGGCCGGCGAGTGCTCCCCTCGAGGCTGCCTCAGCTTGTCAAGGGGTTTATGGGAGTGGAGCTTACCCTGGAAATGCAGGGAACCTCTTGGTGGATCCTGAGACTGGTGCAAGCTTTAATGCACATGGTACAAATGGGAGGAAGTATGTCTTGCCAGCATGGTTTGATCCTTCAACATCAGAATGCTCTACTTTGGTCTAAAGATTTTATGGTAGAATTGTATAGAAAGTCTGTGAAGATGTACCAAAAAAATTCATTCTTTCATTCATTCATTCATTATTTATGAAGATCAATTAATGTCAATGACATTCATTTTTTCCACTCAAAATCAAAGAAAAGATCATTCTTTCTTATAATTTCTTGATTTCATTATCAGGGGTGTTTTTATTTATAGATTTCAGCAGAGATGTCTCTATAGTTGTCCTGGAATCAACAACAAGATTGACTAAAACTGGAAGATGCTAGTGGAAATTGTATAAAGATTAGAGTGGAATTTAATAATAACTGGGAAGAAATGTCAAATGGAAGAGAGCTCTGTTGTTCCCTCAGTCTCCACACATTGGCACTATTTATTAAAAGATAAAGATTTAAAGAAAAAGAAAAAAGATATATGGATAAATCAGTGTGTGCTTGAGGAGTCACATGTGGTGAAGATAGGCCCTCTGCTTTGCTGTTCGATTACTGATCCTTTCTTTTTTCTTGCGTTGTACTCATTCCTTTACTGTTAATTTCTTGGGAGGGAGGGAGGGAGGGGAGAAGAAAAGCAAACCTGCTTCCATGGCTTCTCTGCTCTTCCAGGCCAGCAATGCAACTGCAACTGCACTGGTACTTGCTCTGTCTCAAGATCCTAACAAAAATCATTCCATTTACTTCTCTAATCCATCAATGTCAATAACTTCTTCAAGAACAACCTCAGCCTCTCAAAAGAACTTCCTTTCCTCATTCACAAGCCACTTGTTGAGCAAACGAAATTATTCTTCTTCTTTCTTCAAGAGCAAAGCATTACCATCAGAGGAGGCCATTGTTTCACTTTCTCTTGATTCTCAATCTTTCTTGTCCAATTTCCCTTCTCTTCTTCAATCTCGCTACGCTCAGCTTCAGAGCTTGGCTGCAGATTTGCCAGAATCCCAGAAATGGGCTTTAGTACTTTCTGCTGGATTTGCATGGTTATACTTAACTGCGAGGCCGGGCGTCTTGATTGGCGCTATAGATTCATACCTTCTTGCCCCTCTTCAAGTTGTCTTGGATACATTGACTGGGAGAAGAAGCCTGAAGAGGGCTGATTTCTTGGTTGGACAAAAGATTGGAGAAGGGTCGTTCGGCATTGTGTATTCTGGTGTCATTGTCCCCAAGAATTCAAGCAATCCAGATATTACAGCTAGAAGAAAAGCCCTCCTGATTGATGACTCAAAGTTTAAAGAAAAGGTTATTCTCAAAAAGGTACATATCTATTCTCCATTCAGTCTGATTCTGACTCTGATAGACAGTAATTCTTTGATTTTTGTGGTGCTTCTGGCTTTTCAATGAACCTCTTAATTAGCTATTGACAGGTAAAGCTTGGAGTTCAAGGGGCTGTTGAATGTGGTGATTTTGAGGAATGGTTTAATTATAGGCTGTCAAGAGCAGCTCCTGAGACATGTGCTGAATTTCTTGGAAGCTTTATTGCTGATACAACCAACTCCCAATTTATAAAGGGTGAGAAATGGCTTGTGTGGAAATTTGAGGTACTTTGAGCTTTTTGCACTAGTCACATTTGATGAGTAATACTAGGAACTGCCAATTTTGTACCATGGTATCATGTTTTACTTCAGTTTTGAGCTTCTCTGGATTATCCTTTTCCTTTGAACTTGCTTCTGTGTGTCTATTCTGGATAGTGGGTATGATATGAACTGCTTGCATTCATGTTATTCTGCGATCAAATCAACATTCTACTTAACTTTGACCACTAATTGAATTGTTTACCTGTCTTTAAGAGCTCATATGAAGAAGGGAAACAATGAACTCATAAAAAAAACACAAAAGCTGTCATTCCAAAGTTTTTCTTGCAATCATTGTCAAAGTTCCATTAGTCTGGCTATGGAGATCACATTCAACTTACTACTTTATCATTGTTGCATTGATATTATGATGTTATCTCCTATATTTAGCCTTACAGTATTGATTGCTCAGGGAGACCTGGACCTTGCTGATTACATGAAAGATCGAGGCTTCCCTTTGAACCTTGAATCGGTCATGTTTGGTCGTGCCTTGCAAGCAGAGTCTATTCAACGAAATGCATTAATCATCAAACAGATAATGCGACAGATTATTACTTGCCTCAAGAAAATTCATGGTACAGGCATAGTTCACCGGGATGTGAAGCCTTCCAACTTAGTAGTTACCAAGAAAGGGAAAATCAAGCTCATAGATTTTGGAGCAGCAACCGATCTTCGAATTGGGAAAAACTACATTCCTAATCGTGGACTGCTTGATCCTGATTATTGCCCTCCTGAGCTATATGTAATGCCTGAGGAAACTCCAAATCCACCACCTGAGCCTGTTGCTGCTTTGCTTTCTCCGGTTCTATGGCAGGTATTTGATCCTTCTACACTTATCTGGTGTCAGTAGTGATATATGTGTATTCGATAAAATAGTATGCATATGCATTGTTTTAATCTTGGAATGTAAAAAATTTTCTCTTCAAACAAGCTAATAAAGTGGATGTTTACTTACTGCCAGCTGAACAGTCCTGATCTTTTCGACATGTATTCTGCTGGGATTGTACTCATGCAAATGGCAATACCAAGCTTAAGGTCCACAGCGGGCTTAAAGAATTTTAATCTGGAGCTGAAAACAGTTGGTTATGACTTGAGGGAATGGCGGGAGAAAACAAGGACAAGGCCTGACTTTAGCATTCTGGATCTTGATTCTGGTAGAGGATGGGATTTGGCCACGAAACTTATTTCGCAGAGAGGCTTCCTGCGAAGGGGTCGGTTATCTGCCGCAGCAGCCCTGAGGCATCCATATTTCTTGTTAGGTGGAGATCAAGCTGCTGCAGTTCTGTCAAAATTTGCATACAAGTAAAAGGTTTCTTGATATAATGTAAGATCTCATATCCTCTGTGATTGTCTGATTCTGTTGTTTATGGCTCTTGTGTGAGCATAAGCATACATTTTCCTGATTTTCCCTTTGTCTGTTCTTGATTGTAAAAGGATATGAAAAGATTCTACTACGCTTGTAAAAGTTTGTTGCTGGCGAGAATTCAAAGGTAGCAGAGCTCTCCCTGCATAAGAAACTTACAGGTAAACCCTTTGGATGACTATAAATTAATTCCCACTATAACATACCTCATTTGAGATCCCCTGTACCACTAATTTTGTACCAACCATGTATCACAACGTTAAAGCATACGCGTTTTAAGGTAAGACTTATAAATGCGCTTTAAGGTAATTGTACAAGGTTGGTACAAAGTTAGTAGTATAAGGGATCTGAACTCATGCCAAAGTACTTGTTTTGGAAGAGATCACAATTGAATTCCTCTATACAGAAACCATCTTCCTATGCTATTGCAGTAAACTGATTTCCTGAGCTTTGGGAGAAAGCCGCATGATTGCTGGGATGTTAGAAGACAGTATATAGAGATGGATTATCCAACATTTTTCGAGTTGCTCAATGATCACCATTTTATACTCTACATCTCTTACAGAAGTGTAAACCTTCAAAATTTATATTTGGCTCATATCCTTATTAAATTATCCCTTGTTAATGTAGTTTATGGCTTACATATCATTTATGATATTACAGTGTAGTTACATCATTTGACGAAGCATTTCTCTCATAAATTAAAGTTCATCATGGTAGAGATAGGCCTTCAGGGGATGCTTCTTGCAACCCCAGTGGCATTTCCAGGAACACAAGGAGTTGAAGGCATTCAGCCTTTTAGACTGAAGAGAGATGGCATTTGCTGTTGAAGGATATTTTGAAAGCACGATGGCGTAGCCGTCATCCATGTAGTCTGTCCCTTCTGGAAACAGCTGCCACAGCAGGCTTCCACCTCCACTGCCACCCTTCCTTGTGGAGTTCAAGATTGTTTTGTACACGGTGTTCACTAGGTTATCCCTGTAGGTGTTGTTGTAGCCTGGATCTTTGGTTGATACGCCAAACTCTGAGAACAGGACAGGCATGCCGAGGAAGTTTTCAGCATCATCGATGTGGGATTGCATCCATGACTTGGTAAATTTTATATGGGCCTCAGAAATCGATTGTGAAATCCTTCAAAAGGGAAGTTGTTTTCATTAGTGCACTCTCATGCATGCTACTTTTCAGGAACTTTGATAAATATGTGAGTAAACTTACCAAACATCTGGATATATGTGTACAGAAGCAAAATCAACCCCAAGAATTTGATGGTTTCTGATAAAATCTGTGCCAACTTGTTGAGCATAGGTATTTGGATTGAACTGAACCCTGTTGGGAGTGGAAGGACCATAGAAACCTTCAAGTCCAATCTCCAACAAATGTTTTGGATCAATGCTCTTAGCATATACAGCCATTTCTTCAACCCAAGCCTATAAAAAAGTATCATTTAGTCATGATTATACTGCTGCAGCTGCTACTACAATAGGTTTAGTAACAAACCTGGAATTTGTCCCCTGAGGGATCGGATTCGCATCTCGGCTCATTCATGAGTTCCCATGCGAATATAGTCGGATCATCCTTGTAGGTTATGTTGGTGAGAGTATTAACTCTGTGAAGAACAGTCTTCATGGTTCAAGATTCCATGGGGAAAAGTTAGGCTTACAGTAAGATTGACAGGGCGATTGATCGACGAATCCTTATAAATTAAGGTACCTTGACATGAGCCTTATAATAGGCTTTGAGAGTTGGATGGGAGAAGAAATCATCATCATAAGTGAGGTTTAGCCCTGCAGCTTTACCCCATTTCACATACTGTGATTTGCCTCCATAAGCTTCCCAATTGTTAACCAAATGACAATATAAGCCTGATCTTGAACTTTCTTGCTTCACTGACAACAAAATCCAAGGCCTGAAAGGAAAACAAGTGAACTAACAAAGCAAGAAATGTAGGAGGAAAGCAAATCAACAAACATCAACAGAAAGGTACCTGAAAAACTTGTTCATCATACACAGATGGCGATTTCTGAAGCGCTCGCCACTGGCCATCATTGAACGCCCAAGTCCTACACACGGTGAGGCCAGCCGAGGACGCCTGCCGGAACAGTTCAGTAACCTTTCCCCTGGTGGACTGATCAGCTGCAAAGACCATCAACCAGTAGGTGTTGAATCCATTGACATAGAAGGGTTGGCCATTCACAATGAACTGGTTTCCACTCCTCCGCGCCATCGTCCAATCTGCTTCGGCCTCCATGTCTCCCAAATCGCGATGGTCCGGACACGAACCGAAACCAGTGTTCAGGACAAGATGATCATCCTCTGGCAATGAAGCAGGGGAAGGGTGAACATTAGAGCCACTTGAAAATTGAAGGAACATAACAAGAAGGATGGAAGAAACCAGTTTGATGCAAATATAGTTGGTATAATCCATGGTTGTTAATCAGCTAAAGTGGGATGAATGCTGCTCCAGATTTCAGCAGACTTCAGGAAAGGCAAGGAGATTATATTTCTCCCTCCGTCCCATATAAAGACTCCAGTTTCAAAAATAAAATAAAATACTGTTCCATTAAAAGAATCCAGTTTAAATTTGTTCACACACCATTACTCTTACTATAAATAGAAAATATGGTGTCAAACTACTTATTTTAAGTATTGTACCTTCCCACCTGTAATAAATTGTACATTTTTTTATAACGGAGGAAGTACATTCGAATATGTTGTTGCCTGATTAAGGCACACTCCATTGCCTACCACAACACATGTACAAGCCACAATCTACATATCTTGCATTGTAAAACTAAGAGAAGTGTTTCAGAGGGATCCCTCATCACCCATCTGTTTACCCTTCAAAGCAAAGATGGTGATGATGTTGATGATTGATGCAGAAGTACATAGACCCCTCTCTCTCTCTCTCTCTCTCTCTCTCTCTCTCTCTCTCTCTCTCCTCATTACCATTTTAAGTGATAATACTCTAAACATTGAAGATTTGTCACAAATATGGAAGGACAGCCTTAGCATCTACGCTTCACTAGGAATATGATAATCATAACCTTTAAGAAACAGTAAAATCCATAAAAACAAACTTATTATGGTAATTGAGCTTTGTTATTTGTATGTCATGATAAATAATGATATCTTGATAAGTTTGGGTAAAACTCCTACTGTTCTACATTCATTTCTAGTAGTCATGTTTTTACATGATATCTTGGTCACGATAAAATCGAATTATTCATGATATTGTTATTAACATAGCAATAATTGAACAATCATGTTAGAACGAAAACAAATTTACTTTTACCCGTAAATTATTACTCTAACAATAACATTACTTCATCTAAATTAGCTACATCTCACATATTTGAGCCAGATATAGCTCACATAATCGAGCTTTCTCAAATTGTAATTTATCATAAACGAGTTAGAAAACACTAGTTGCACCACTCAAAAAAGTGTTAATGATAACAAGTTCGATTCTTGTCTTTACCAGTTTTTCGTAATTTTGAAGTGTAAGCTAACAGGACCATGCAGATAAGTCACCCAAATTTCACCTTCATTAATCCTCCCAAGCCTAATAGGAGTTTCTTAACTTAAAAAAAATTGGTTCTTTGACTAACTAACAAGATCGGCAATTCGGTGGATCAAGTAATAAAATGCTATCTATGGAAAATTATTGTCGGAAAACTTACCACTATTTCTCCAGTTCTCCATTTCAGAGAGTGGTGGCTCAGTCGGCGAGGGAACGGGATTATGAGTGGGTTGGGGTGGCGGATTGGCAGTTAGCACGGCGGCGGTGGGGCTAAGCCACCGACGATAGAGCTCAGCTCAGGCTGGTGAGATACCAAGTATGCGGCGGCCGGCTGGAGGAGACAGTGAGTGGACCCCAAACCGATACAAGTATATATACTAGTACTAGGTAGATTCCTTGGACAGCAATTCAAGCATCACTTCACATGTGTACATATATAGTGTGTTAATTGCAAGAAATTACTCCAAACTTTGCTATGGCTTTAAATTAACCCCTAAACTTTTAGTTTATGCAATCATCTCTTTAACTATAAATTTGTTGTAATGCAAAAGAACGTTGGTTCAAATTTAAAAGATATTTTATGGTAAGACATAATTTGCTTTATTAAATTTTTAACAAAATTATCAAATTTGCATATTAGTATTGTTTTTTTCTGAAAAAGTAGGTGAGTAATTATATGTCTTTTATTGAAGTATTATTTATCATTAAGACAAGCATCCATGTAAATTATACTAGTTGATAGTTTAAGAGGTTGGTTGAGAAAAATAAAAATTTCTACTGAAACTTACAATTGAGGCAAAGTTTTAAGTAGTTTTTTTTTTTTTTTTTTTTTGCAATTAACTCATATGTATATTTACAATTCTTTTGAAGTCTCTATGATGATGGTGTAAGACTCCATAGTTCTCGTCCTAGTTTAATCTGTATTTTGTTATATCGTTAGTGTTTAAACTTGGTTAAGGATGGTTATAAAGTTTGGGAGTTTTCTAAGTTTAAGTTGATTATAATATATTATAGTTTAAATTTATATGTTTTGGATTTTAATCTAGAAATTTCAATATTCAATTTAGAATTAAGATATTAATTTAAAGGATTATGTTTAAGGATATATAAAAATAAATATATTAGTTTAATTTTAGGCATTATGGAATAAAAATAAAGAAATTAGAAATTAAGGAAAAAATACAAATTAATGGGACCAATCGCCGGTTTTACTCAATTGAAAAAGGGTAAAACCGATTTGAAAAGATAAGAAATCGGTTGTACCGATTTGGAATCAGGTAAAACCGATTCCACCGTTTCCCGAAAAGTAAAGAAAAATCTGAAAAAGTAAAGAAAAAATCTCACCGACTTACAGTCGGTTTAACCAATTTGGAATCGGTTAAAATCGATTGGATGGTTAACAGATCGATAAACCCGATTTGAAAAGATGGAAAACCGATTGACCGATTCCCAATCGGTTAAAACTGATTCGGGACAGAAAATGAAAAAAAAAAAAAAGTTTAGGATAATATCGAACTTGTTTGGCTCATTAGGCAATGTTGCCTATAAATACCCCCTCCCTTAACCATTTCCTTCACCAAAATGCTGCCAAAACTTTGCCAAACTAAGGAAAAGCTAGAGAGAAGGCGAAAGAAGAAACTAGAAGGAGAAGAAGAAAGGAAAAAGGAAGGAAGTAAAAGCTTGGAACGAAGCTTGAAGCTAGGAATCGATTCCGGAGCCATGGGTTCGTTGTTAGGAGGAGTTTGGAACGTACTGGTAAGGAATTCAACGGATACTTTTGGTTGATTTTAAAAAATATTGCATAGTTTTGAAGTTTTAAGAATTCTTAAGAAATTGTAGATTTTGATCTTGTTGTTAGCATGAAAAACAGGTTAGAAGGCATTAGGAATAATGCCTATATGTTGTTAGGTTGATTTTGCACAAAAAGAAGTAAGAAAAATAGATTTGGAATGGATTTCTAGCAAGAACACGAAAGAAACTTGGAATCCAAGTTTTCTGGGTATAGATCGGTTTTGCCCGATTGTAAATCGGGGAAAACCAATTACCATCGATTTTGACTGATTGAAAATCGGTTAAAGCCGATCCCAAACGGTTTTTATAGATTTTCAATCGGAAAAACCGACTGGGGTGTAATATGTCATTTTTCGAAAATATCTTTAAAGTTATGAGTAATCTATTTGGTTAGTTTTGTAATTAAGGCATTTCGGAGATATGAAATTAGGGTTTTTGGAAAAGTTAGGTTTTGTTGGAAAATTAAAAATTTTACGAAAATTAGGGTTTATAAGAAATTCAGATGTATTTAAAATGGAATAGAAGCTGAACTTTTCAATATTTATAAACTGCAGATAATTGAAAATTAGTGGACAGATATCTCAGGACCAAGGTGAGTATTCTCACTAATTAAAGGGGTTAAATGTTTTAATAAGTAAATAAATGAGTTAGCATGCAATACTGATATTATTGTTTATATGACACTATTATTTTTAATGAATGCATGCTTATACGTGAAATAGATGATTATGACATTTGAATGCACAAAGTGAAATATCTATTAAAGCTTATCGTATTACTGAATTTATCGTATAGTTATATTAATGTGTAAATATGTACTGTTAAAGTATTAAATGATATTGTTCCGTGTTCATTGTTACTGTTTATTGTTTAATATTCTACTGTTCACTGTCTACTGTAACTGTGCATGATTGTCGAATTCCTCAAACCCTGTTTAGTTTATTGAAATCGGGCATGTCGGCGTCGGGCTGGAGTTCCAGACTACATAACTGGAGAGGTACTGGGTAATATTCTGGGGTTTACCACAGTGTTTATTGTTTAGTGTATAGATTGTCAGCATTGGGAGCAGTCTACATTGTACACTGTACCAGTTTTACATTGCACAGTGTCAAAGTTCAGGTAAAGTATAATCAGTAATGTTTCCGAAGGATCACATAGATCCATTGGTATAACTTGCTGATTATACTCTTTCTATCACTTACGTGTCCCTCCCCCCCCCCCCCCCCCCCCCCCCCATTACTTGCTTAGGAAATACTTGCTATGTGGCGGTAATTGTTTACTCGGTAAATGTTTTATTAGTGCTACATCACTGAGCTTATGGAAGCTCACCCATAATTACTAGTGTGATGCTGATGAAGTAACTTTTTGGATTAGGTTTTGGAATGCTAGTATTGTAGTATTACTTAAAAGAATTTAGTGGTAGTATAAGAATTTACTTAAGCTGATATTATTTTCTTTCAATTTTTATGATCTGACAAACATAGGACCCTAGCTTGAAGGAGTTAGCTGAGCAAATTGCAAACCCTGCATTTGACAAAATGGCAGAGCAGTTTCAACAGAAATTTCAAGGTGCTTCTCCAGTGAATGAAGGATTCTCTCAGATTTATGCACAACAATAGTACAGTAAAATGCGACAGATTATGGAAAATCCGCTATGTATTACCCTGCTTGAGCGGATTCACAATGTATTGGTGCAGATATTTATGAATTTTGAATGAGTGGATGCTCAAAATATTTGTGGAATAGGTAGAACAGAGACAAAAAAGTACATATCACATAGCAGTTGTTCTATTTATTTGTTTCTTTTTGCTAAACATATCTTCCCAGGATCCATCCACGTCCAGCATGTTTAAAAATTCTACAAATCATAAAGACCATGCCCAAAGTTTGTTAGTGCACAATAACTTTCCTATGCTATAACAGTATAAGACCATGCCCAAAGATTATCCACAGAAAAAAAAGTACTAAATGTAATAGTGGGAATTAGTATTTGTATATTTTGAGAACATAATAACGTTTCAAGTTAGATAACTCATTTTAATATTTAAATGTATTACTTATGTAATGATTACTCAGTATATTCTGAGTGAGTTCTGATGCGAACCAGGCAGGCATCTCAGTCCCGACTCCAACATAAAGCAGGTAGGTTGGGGCCGGGACTGTCACATATGGTCCTTGTGTTGTAATTCTTGGTTAGCTAATGGAGAAACTCTCTATTTTTTCCATTTAAAGGATCCGTCTTTAATCAACCATTACTCTTAGAAAATATACCATAAATATATTCATTAGCATCCATCTCAAATGATTCATATTGAGAAACATGAATTTATTTCTTTTCCTCATTTTCACATATTTATTAACTCATCATCAAAATCAAAATTGAATCCATAGGTCTAGCAAAAAGATTATTTAGTGTATCTGCGATAGTGCAATTTAAAATAAGGTGTCTGAATTTCAGACATGTCATGACTAGTGTGGTATACTAATTTTAGAGACACATTATATGAATCTAACAAATTTTCAGTAATGATACTCATCACTCAAATGAAGAACTTCAACATGAAAAACTCCATCGCTCAAATGAAAGATGGCTTAAAGGAAAAATAAAGTCACCTTAGTGTAAATCTATGTTTTCTAAGCTAAAATCTCATACAGAGTGGGTAATGTATTTTGGCTTGGTTGTAATGAGCCGAGCCTAGCCGATCTCGAGCTCGACTCAAAAAAGAATAGTTTGGCTCAGACTAGAGTAAATCATTGAGCTCGAATTCGAACAATTTTTTCCCATGCCAGTGCTAATGAAATGTGTTGTTGTTGTTGTCTTCCTTTGGTAGAGATTTTTTTAGATGCAAAGGGCAAATGCAATTTCATATTTAAGAAATTTTGTTTGAAGGTACCAAATACATTTTGCATTTACAACAGAATTGACTAAAGACCTGTTCTTATTCTAAAAATAAGCCATATCAGACAACACAATTTGGGAACAAAGATCATGTCACTCTTGGTGATTGGGTATAGTGCATGACCATAAATCTTGGCAAACTTCCTTCGTTTTTTGGTAATAAGTAGCATGTAATATGGACCAAAAAATCTAGCGAATCCGACAATGCCATAATATATGGTGACAAACTTTAAACCACCCGTGGATTTTCAAAACCCTCCATACAGTTCTGCTATTGTCCCATCCTCTAGGTTATGGATTATTTGTATGTTTGTTGTCTTTGTTAGACAATAAAAAGAAAAATATATGTATTTAATTTTATATCATAAACTGATTGTAATTTTAGCAATAATAGAATAGAAATAATAATTAAACTGTAAGATAGCAAACACTAAAATATAAAATCCCGATACTGTCAATGCTCAAGATTATTACATTATTGTCAATGCTTAAGATTGACCATTGTTTTTATTTTCAACAAATAGCTTACATTGTGGACAATGGGAGAGATGAAATTGAAAACCAAAAATAACTTTCATTGTCGGAGATAATCTTAGTGAGCATTGGCACATGAATTCACATCACAGCAAGGCAAAAACTCTCTAGCAGGCATCATATATAGAGAACAAACAAATTACTACCAATCCAAAAGTGTAGGTCTAATTATCAGAGCTTCCTAATTTTTACCATTCATTTCTTCAATATTTATTAGTGAATTAATAAGTTTCTTGTTACTAATACATTTTAGTTCATATATAAGTGTTTCAATTTTGAGTTCTATGATTTAGGGACCTCTATTTCAGAGTTTGGATATGAACCTCAATAACATATGAGACCACGTTCATCCACTTTTTTTTCCCAACAAAACTATGTAAGAAGTCATCCAATATTGAATCACTGATTCTCAACAATGAGAGATGCCATTGAATTTTTCATTATCAAATTACATAATGCTGTGAACAGATAAGTGGATTCTGTAAATCCTATTACGCCGCTCAGGATGGTAAAAAATGGAAACAAAATTCTTTTATTGTTAATATATATATATATATATATATATATAACAATATTAACTTGATATCCCTTATTTTATTAACTAAAATATCATGAATGTTTATTATTACTTATTTTATCCAATATGAAAAGAAAAATCTACTATATAATATATATATATAGAGTAGACTTTTCTTATTTTGAAAATATTCGTAATTATAACTCTCCCGTCCCATAATAAAGGTCTCCTCTCTGTTTGCGACAACTCGAATGAGAACGAAAGATTGACGCCATGGCCACAACCACTCCACAATCTGGAGGTCCTAACCAGTTTGAAGATCCATCAACGATGTCATTTCCCCAAGTTCTTGAGCAAACATCACCCCAAAATGCACAATTCCAACCTGCTGGAAACGCACGTCCAGTGTTCGACGAAACGCCTCAACCAACTATTGATAGCCATAATAAAAGTGAGCCAGAGCCTTCAATTTTCTCCCCAGATTCATCAATCGAAAGTCTAGCAAAACCCTTTAAGTATGCTTTGGTGGGTAGATTTGTTAAGGGTACACCAGCAATGGGAGTGATGAAAAGGTATTTAAATGGCCTATATTTCCAAGATCGTTTTGCATTTGCGTTCTTGGACTCTGAGCATGTGATCATTAAATTTGGCGGAGTACAAGATTTGGTTAGCATGGTTTCTCTACCAGTTTGGTACAATGTTTCTGGGAAAACGATGAGGGTTTTGAAATGGACGACAACAGATTTTGATTTCGATGTCGGTTGGGAGTCTCCCATCATTCCTGTGTGGACAAATTTCCCAGAGTTTCCTGTTTTTCTCTTTAACAAGGAGGCTTTGTTTACTTTGGCATTTACCTTTGGGGAGCCTCTAAGATTGGATTCGGTTACGGCGAATCTTAAGAGGCCGTGTGTTGCTCAAGTTCAAGTCGAGATTGATCTGTTGAAGCCATTGCCTTCTGCGATTTGGATTGAACTCCGAGATGACAACGAGGACAACAACAATTTTGGGTTTTGGCAAATGTTAGTACCAGATGAAAATTTGCCGCCTTACTGTAAATATTGCTGCCATTTGGGACATACTGAAGAAACCTGTGCAGTGAAACATCCAGAACTAAAAGTAACAGTTGAGGCCGAGGCCGAGGAAGAGGAGGAGGATGATCCGAAGCAGCATGGGACGCCGAATCGGATTGAAGAAAGTTCAGATCAAGAGGTTCAGCATGCTGAGTTGGTTGAGGCTAGTTACTTGAAGGTTCATTTCAATGAGAATCAACCCTCTTTAGAAGTCTCGTTTCAAGAGCTCATGAAAGATTTTTCGGGAGTCTCAGAAGATTATCAATATGAAACTAAGCTGTTGAACCACTCTTTCAACATATTAATCTTTTGATACTCTTAGATTTTCTTTTGATTCAACTATGCTGTAAAGAGTGATCATCATCCACTCTCCTCTAAGCTACATTAGGTTAGCTATAACGGCCATCTTTTGCATAAGGAAATCGAACTTTTTTGCTAGGACAGTACCGTCAAGAATCATGGGGCGTTTGGTAATGAAAGCACTTACATGTGTTCGACATGTACATGTCTAATGAAAGCATATTCTGTCATCATCTGTACATTCGACGACAGAATCGAATTCAAATATTCAAGTAGTCGGAACTCAAGAACCCCAGGCAGTCAAATAATACTAGGTATCACCAGCCAGGCTTACCAAATTCGACACAACATCTTCGAGGCGAGAAAAATGTTTCAGAAAAACGTCCTGAACTTCGGTTCGGTCAATCTGGTTATGCTGCCACTGGGAAAGGCCATCACCCATTACTTTTAAGCCATTCTGCAGTAACTCAACTCCTTTACTTATTCCATCAGGAAGCTTCCTTTTTTTCTTGGCTTGGTTTTCTTCATCAATCTCCATGGCATTATCACGAGTTGCAGCTTCCTCTTTGATCTTGATGATTGTGTGGACAATTTCTTTTAGCTTCAAGCCTTCTTCTAATAGCATTTCAATGTGGTCGGGCCCGGGCTTTGTCAGAAGGGAAGCTGATTCTTTCTCAAGGAATCCCTTCAACTCGGACATAAACCTTTCCTGCTCTGCTAGATTTCCAGATTCCAAATCAAATGAAAGAGCAGCATCCTCGGGTAGAAATCGCCAGAGCTGATTGCAAGAAGTGTGACCAGCGAAATATCCAAATGCGGTCATTGCTAAGTGAGCAAAGGCCCAATGCTGCTCTCTCAATAACATTTGATACAGCCCCCAAACAGCTGTACTTTTCTCGTTATCATCATTTTCCGCCAGCTCTACGTGAGCAATACCAGACATAAAATTTGCTAGATTTGGCTTGCAGCGAAACAACCGCCTATCTGATGTCGATGATGATGGCCTCGAGCCGAAGAGGTCGTGCAGTTCCATAATGACTCCTTCCATATCATCAGATGAGTACAAGTTTTTCATGTGGGAGATGATTCCTAAGACTTCACTAAGGAGCCTGCAGTAGAGGTCCTTCGCTTTGTTGTCCTCGGCATTTTTGTATTTTTCAATAACAGCAACAAGAAACCTCAAGGTTTTCATTTCTGTATCAGAGAGGCTTACCTGCCTAAAATTGAAAATGAACCATAATGAAACTTCCTCAAGTAACAACAGCTAAGAAGCATAAGCATCTAAAGAAAATTTCCATGGAAGAAACAAGGGAGTTGAGGATAGGGTAGGGGCATAAATAATTCATTCTGATAAAAAGCATGATAACTCTCAGCAGGAAAATTCAATGGAAAAAAAAATCATATATGCAACTTACTGAGACTGTAAAGTGGCAGAGAGGGCGAACACGGGCGCACCATAAGTTTCAAAACCACCAACTCTTGGTCGTTCGCTGGTAAAGTTCTCGACAAAACAAAAGTAATCTGTTACAATTTTTTGTTTCGCTGTACTTCTTGTTCTTTCCAGAAGTAAATTTAAGGGGAATCCTTCCATGAGCATGGCTGTATACATGTTCGATGAGTAATGAGATTTGTTACCTCCAGCAACAAAATTGTAAACTTGATCTGCCACTGCTTGTGAACCATAGGTAACAATCAGACAAATAGACCTTGCCATTTGTCGCAGAGCACTACCAGGACTAAGTACTGATTCTGTAGAAGCTGTATAAGCAAGTAACGAGCAAAGCTTGTCAATGATGTCATTGACCAAATCTGTCTCAGCATGCCGTAAAACGAAGCACCAAAGATCATTAACAATCTCACGGCAAAGAAAGTGCGGATGCAATAAGTTTTCCAGTAGAAAATATTTTATGTCACCCCATGCTCCATGTGAAGACATTACTACCATGAATGTTCTCAGTGCATCAAGTATACAATGGAGAAAAGGCTTGTAAACCACCTTCTGGTCCTGACATGAAGCATAAGTCGTGTGAACTTGCAGGCTAAGAGTTATATTGTATACATCCTCATGCATAAGAATATCCAACAGCCATTGAAGTTTTCTAGCCATCCAAGCTTTAATATGATATTCAAAATCAGAAGAGCTTCTCAGAAGATACAGAAATAAGTTAACTTGACCAAGAGACAATGCTGAGTCTCCTCCCTTAGCATCAGATTTCAAATGGACTGCATTGGTTGAATTAAGCATACCACCATTACCAGAAACCAGAGGAACTAACTTCGGATCAATGTCATCCCCAAATAACCAGTCCAAAACCTGAAACTTCTCCTCTTGTTTGACATGCACAGAATTGAGAATAGAATTGAGCAGGTGAAATGATGCAGGCTCCAGAGTTTCCCCCAAAGCTTCAGATGCAAACTTTAAATTTTCTTCTTTGCTCAAACAAACTTTAAAACATGAAATTAAAACAACACACCCTATTACCTCTTTATATACAGAAAATGCTCGGGTTGGGTATTGAGAGATAATTCTCACAGCATTAATCAGATAAAATTTTACAGGAAGGAAAATCCTTTTAGCTTCTGTTAATTGGACAGCTCCTTCCAGTTTCAATGACCAACTGTCAGCAGCACGCTTCAAAGATTGATTGGCAAGAGAAATTAGAGTGAGAACTACACCTTCCACATTCAACTTTGCTGCTAATGCACCTTTGCCAAGCTGGAGTAAGGTAACAACTCCTTTCCAAGACAAATTAAGTACACTCACAAGATTTCCACCATCATTAGCAGCAAGGACACCCACTTCACATAATTTATCCACAGTGATTTTCGTGATATTGATAATGTGACCTGTGTTGCTAGATGCCTCACCAACTATTAACTGCATTTCCTCTCTTATCAAACTCTCTGAACCCCAATCTGTACCTTGACAGTATACCTTACACAATTGAATCGCAGCATCAAGGACAACATGAGCAACCTTCTGAATTTCTGAACCAGCTGCGTCCATTCTCTGCTCAGCAAAAATAAAAAAGTGTTATCATATTTTCCTAACAGCAGTCTAGGGAGAGAGACCACAAGACAGTCAACAAATTTCCAGTAACCATACTGAAGATAAATATGATTTCCACGAATCTTACTTTTATAGCTGATAATGCGTCTTTTGTCAGGCTTAGTACTTCTGAAATAAAATTCTCGATTGTCGGAATCAACATGTTGCTAATGGAGAAAGAAGATCTGGCCAAAGCTGAAAAACTAGAAGCTGAATAGCTCAGCAAATTCATGAGTAGCTGGAAAGAAGTCAAAGGAGAATGTATAAGAAAATAACAAAACTGAGAACTTTCATATTCTGTTTTGCACAGTTAGCATAGCATTGGTATTAAAGAATGTAAACAAACACAAAGTACATGTTAATGAATTTCCTGTGAAGAGTTGACTTTTCACATTAAAGAGTAGACTTGCGTTAAGCAGTAAAAGCCAGGTATATAACATGCAAAACACAATCTTAAAAAAGCTTGATATACCAAAATTCACACATCTAGAAGCCTTTTCTTGAATAGTATGCCTAGTTAAGATCAGTTCTGAGATAGAAATTTCTTCAAAGAGTCTGACGTGAAAAATCTCCTATAAAATACATCAGTCTCTAGCAACACTTTTACATGTGGTTGCTAGGAAACATATGTCTTTGTGCAAAACTACACCCAAATAAAATTAAAATGCATATCTTTCACCTGATAAAACAGGATATTGTGCTCTTCTTCTTGAGATTCATCGGCTGACATCAGAGTCATCTTTAAATGTTTACCACACCATGAGATTGCCTGATGTTTAGCATAAAAATGAACATGGTATGTTAGTCCCCAGAAAGTACAGTTTCATAGGTCTAAATTTGAAAAGGACAACATAAGGATAGAAGGAAAATAAACCTTTCTTCCAAGGCCCAAAAGCTCGTCTGGGATTCTAGAAGTGTCTGACTCCAGGTAATTTGCAGCAATATCCAATATGGCCTTGTTCATTGTGCATTGTGAAATGTCCAAACAAGTGAAGTCTTCCCAGAAAGTCCAATAAATGTTAAGGTATACTACTATTAGGCTAACCATCATTTAACAGCATACAAGTAATTGACTAAATAGCATTAATGAGATCTGTTGATTTTCTCTTTTCTACAGTAGAATTACAGAGAAATTTCGTAAGTTAAAGTTGGAAAAGAGGCCACAATTTTAATAATTCGAGTTATGAATGTACTTCAGTTTTCCGAGCATCTCTTGATAGATTAAAGTTATAAATCAGCCTAAACAAAAATAAAATCCAAATACTAACACTGGAGTAAATTATGCAACTATGAAGTGTGGGAAGAAAAGAAAAAAAAAATGATAGATTCTATGATAGCTCTATGGATACTGTTAATGCCCCAACGAGACAAGTCACTTCGGACTTATCAGTTATCTCTAATTCTTTGAGATTAATAAGCAATTGAATACGGTTCTCCACAACCTGCAAAACAGGAATAGGCCAAAATCTAGATTACCCAGATGAAGCAACTGTTTTCAAATCGAACAAAAAATGCAAATGTAAAACATTCATTAAATTTATGAAGCTTCAATAGCTATATTGTATTCATTCCACAAAATTTATCATCAATCTTCACAATATTCCTTGCTGTCAACAAATCATGTAGCTTAAGCTAGGAATTTGAAAAAAAGATGAGTATTTTCTCATAGTTTACAACTCATGAAGTTGCATAGGAACACCATAATCCAAATCTAAACAAACCGCAAGCATACAAATGCTACTTCACACAACTGCTTCCCTGCAGAAAATGTAATTCTGGCAACTAACTCAGAATTTCATCAAAATTTTACAAATTCATACCAATTAGAGCAGCTCAAATAATTAATTTGAGCAACATTTCAATAATCATTTTAAAACCCTACACTTCCAACTATAGATAAAAATTCAATAATTTAAGCGATAAAATCAACAAATCAACAATTTCCAATAGCTCAAACACCAATTCGCAGATAGAAAAATCAATGCGACTAAGAAACCTAACGAAATCGTTGAACCAAAAGAAGTAGAACTTGAAATGAAATCGAAAATATGAGCAATGAAAACTCATAAAGAGCTTACATCGGAAGTTTTGATGGCTAAAAGCAAGTTCTGCAGGTCGTTACTTGAGCTCGGCCCTTTCATTCCCGGAGCGAAGTCGCACACTGAGCACAATTGCTGTGTGTTGAATTTGGGCAATCTCTCCGATTTCCCGCCTTTTCTAAAGAAAGATAAATTCTTTGGAGTTGAAAATAAATAATGAATTTGTTTATATGCCCTTATAATTTGGTTGGTATTATAATACTGCCTCTTTACTCTGTATTTTTTCGAATTGTTACCACACACCTTTCTTTTTCTTTTAAGCGAATGAAACTATCTTCACATTCACACCTATCATTTGAACAACCATTTGGTTTTATTTAAATGAAAGAGGTAAAGGTAACTAGCAAATTACTCGTAGATCAAGTGGTAAAATATTCAGATTACATATCTTTTTCTTTTCTTTTTTTTGAGGCTAAAAGAATGCATAATATTAATGTCGGTGGAAATTGTCCAGCAACATTTGAAATACAAAAGATGGGGCACCCCCCAATAGTACTTCACCTGTGGCCAGTGGCTCCAAATTTGGCCAACAGGTGAGCCACGTTATTCCTACACTCGATCCAAAAGATCTCCTGAGATTGCTGGGTCAAATGGGTCACGATTTGGGAGATAAGATATTGTGCCCCTGTCGAAGGGGCAAGTTCCCCCCGGCCTCCTAGTATCACCGTCGCAGCATCCCCAATCAGGGAGCACCGCCCCTAACATGCCGTCGTACCATCTAAACGGCCTCCAGATAGTTATCGCACATATCATAACTATGGTTCAAATTGTAACATTGGTAAGATATATTTGTGAATTTTAAAAAAATGTCGTTAAAATTGTAGGAGTCATATTGTGGTGCCCATGTATATATTATACGTTCTTTAATGTATAGTGCCCACATATATAATTTAAAAAACTAAGAATGCCAAAGTATTTATAAATATAAAAATATATATATTTCCTTGTATTGTTGGCATTAATTCTTATTCACACAATTATTAAACACTATGATTTTTCATCATTTGGGCATTCCCATTCAAACTAAAATAATTATTCTATGATAAATTATCTTAACCTTGGTTTAGAATGTGTTTTGAAATTAATATTCAAATTATATTTTGAAATGTGAATTGTTTTGTTGACATTTTTGACGTGTATCGTGGTGTGCAAGTGCAAGTCTGACAATGAAAATATATAGTGTCCCATGTGGAATGTGTATAGGTGCCCGAAAATGGGCGAAACATTATCAAACAAAGACACAATACTCAATCGTGACTATATGAATTTCAATCTTTATAAAAAAATAATAATAATAAAAAAAACAAAAAAGGAAATTAGTGGTAAATCGGTAAAAACTTTGATAGCATTACTTACTCTGTCTAAATTACTGTTCATGAGTAATGGCTGATCGATCGGGGATCACGAGCAACTAGTGATGAAATTAATTAACCCTCATTGAATAGCGACGGCGGAGAAATTGTTGTGTCGCTCAATTTCGCCAAAGCCAATAATATTTGGCACGGTAGATTATAGTACTAGTAGTTTTTACTCATATTTATATACTTCCTCCCTCTCATTCAAAGAGTCCACTTTAAAATATTTATAACTTATTATGAGTTGTGAAGTAAAATACTTAAAATAAATAATTTATTAAAGATTAATTGTGAACCACACATTGTAATATTAATAAGGGTATATAGTGTCAATAAATTCAAAGTGGACTCTTTAAATGAGACCAAAAAAAATTTTCAAAGTGAATTCTTTGAATAGGACGGAAAGAGTACTATTTTAATTTGGTTTTGTTTTGTAATACTATTAGCCAAATTATTTTAAGCCTTAATATTAAAAACTACATAGAAAAAAGTGTGCAACTTTTTTTGTTAGGCGAAAAGGGCATAATTTATATTAACGGGTTAAAAATCGTCCAACAATGATTGAAATACAAAAAGAAGGGTAAAATGTAGCCAGGATTCAACTACCGATCCCGATCTCGTAGCACTTGCCTCAGCATCAACCATTTTTTTTTCCCTATCTACCAAAAAAAAACTACGTAGAAGTGTGGAACTTTGATGATCATGCTAGCTTATCAATTTATTTATTTATTTATTTTGTTCATGATATTCATTATGGCTTCTTTGACCATAAAATAATAGTGACAATTCATGTCGTGTTTAGATTTCTCAATTCTATCTTGTGATTATTAGTTATCGTAGCTAATATATTAATTGATTAAGGAACAAGAAATCAAAGCGATTGATATGATCATAATCAACAAGGATTTAATGCATATTTCAAAACTACAAATGACACAAACTTGGAAAAAAATCCAAGAGAAATTACACTGACTTCAAAAGTTCAAAACAAATAAAAACCAAATCTAATCATTCATCACTAATTAACAAGAACGTAATGTCCCATGCACGAAAACACAAAACACTTGCCAACTTAAAAACAAAACCCTAAAATGCAAGAAAGGCCACAAAAACCAAAAAGCTAACATGCATGCAAGAAATCAAAAAAACCTAATAAAACAACATAATATTGATCATCATAATCCCATGCACATCTATCTAGGGTATGATTTTTCCAATCCCTCCTCCTACTCCGCCGACTCCACCGACGCCGCCTCCCACTCCACCAAGGCCGCCAGCACCACCAAGGCCGCCAGCACCACCAAGCCCGCCCGCACCGCCAAGGCCACCGAGTCCTCCAGCACCGCCGGCGCCACCAATTCCGCCAATACCACCGAGAACCGGCAGCACCCCAACGTAGCCAACTCCAGCCCAGCCACCAACGCCGCCGCCATAAGCAATGAAGTTCTTCTTGTCCTCAACGCCAGCACCGGCAGGTCCAGCAGCAGGTTCTTGAGGAACATGCACCGTGTTCTCAGCAACACTTTCATGCTGAGCAGCAGCTACTTCATTAGCTACTTTTGGAGTAGTGGTAGTAGCTTCAGGAATGTCTCTTGCTGTTGCATGTACAACAAGTAATGCAGCAAGTATAACCACGATCGTCTCGTACAACTTTGCCATTTCTACGACTAGCCCTTTTCCTCTTTTTTTCACAAACACACGCACACGGATGAAGAAAGAATTTTTTGAGGAGTGAAGTGGGGTGGGGGTGAATGTGCAAAAGAAGTGGTATTTATGGGGGGATTTTGGGATGGAAGACAGTAATGGGGCATTAATGGAGGACCCTCATTTAATGAAATTTGCATTGAATTTAGCCTGTAAAATCTCGGGAGTAGTAGCGGAATATCTGTAGAGGGAGGAGTTAGTTGAAGCAAAATAAGTGAGCATTTAGTTAGAAATGTCAACGTACGCACCACCTTAGAACTTAGTGTAGTAAAGTCAGAGGAAAGAAAACCACGTTCTGTGTACGTAGTACGCAATCTATGTACAAAAACCCATACTTTTGTTTTAGTTGTAGTTATGTTCATCACGCATTCAACCTGAGGCCGGACCTAGCAAGACATTTGTTTTATGTTAAATGAGTTCGATATTGTAGATTAACATGAGTTGTTGTCTCGATTTGGTTACTCAATCAGCTTGGAAAGTTTTATTTTGTCGACCATTAACTCAATCAACTTAGTTACTTACTCAAATTAAAACGTGTACATCACATTTGAACTATTTTCTCTTAGCACATGATATTCCCAGACATTAGTAAGAGTAGCAAATGAGAAATAAATCAATTGTTAATTAATCACTTTGTTCAACCTTTAGTTTGGCCTGGAACAGCTCATGTGCAAGTTAGAAATTGCTAGAATGTTACAAATTTTAGTTAGGAAACGTTTTTAAAATTGAGACACCAAAGTGAAACACCAATTAAAAGTAATTAAACCTTTGTTAATTTTATTATCATTTTGAATAAGTTATTCGGAATTTCTAGTACTTAAATATTACAAACCTTGGGATGGAAATAGGTTTTACACTTCTCTCGAATAATTTTTCCACGTTGATTATGCAACATCTTGGAACAAATATCTGGCATCCATCTTAAAGGTCAAGACTTTAAACCTCTATCGCTACAAAATGTACGCACGTAGCAACTCTTCTCCTCTCTACCCAAATCCAAGAAAAATAAAAGATTCTACATGTAGCAGCTCTCGTAATTATCCATTTTCCTAGGTTTGTTGTTGCAAAATGTTTTGTCTTGTAACTCTTGTCCAGATTCTTTTTCCCCTTTGTTGTGTCTTTAAATTTCTAGGTTACTCCTCCAACATCAAATGTTATAATTAATACGCATGTTTTGATAACATATGAGCGATACCTTTTAAACTAAAACTCATATGCGCACAACGGGACGGTTTGACTCATCGTATACAAGTTTTTGTTCTACATATTCTTTGTTTCTGGCTCGTTACTAGTACAATCACATCAGTATCATCCAAAGAAAATTATACATGGTGCATTTTGGGGATGATCTTTTGTCCACTTTTTTTTTGTCTTTCATGTCCACTATCTCACAATGAAGTGTGGGATCCACATATCACATTATGATGTTCACTATTCTATTGTGAGAAAGTAGACAAGGAAGACATGAAAAAAGTGGACAAGATCTCAGCGGCCATTTTGGTTAATTTTGACTTGCATATATGCATGGGCAAGACATTTTTTAATTACGAATTCATCACAACCAGATCATAGGGAAGTGGGAACCGTTCGATCTACAATTAATCAAGATTCAACTACTCGATCATAAGTACTTCTTGTATCTCAAAACATCTATCTAAACTATGCATGAAGATTCAAGAAGATCGATCAATCGAGCAGAGAGACAAAGAGATCAAACAAATTAAAACCAACGATGGATATAGAGAAAAATTAAAGAAAAAAAAAATCCATGCATGGAAACAGTGGATGCAGCTGTAAAATTGCTGGGAAAGATTGACTCAAGAAGAATCAATGTAGAAGCTTAAATGAGACGTTGCAGAAAGTAGGAAGTAGAATTCTGGGACAGAGGGAAACATTAAAAGATAGCGTGCATGGCCTGCATGGTAGTTGTAGTGTTTTTGAAGGTAGTGGAGACTTCGTTCAGTCCGCCTTCAGCAAGCCCCCCAATCGACCAAGACCATCTTCAATGTCCTTCAATTATTGTCTCTGAATCCATCAGAAAGATGTTTTAATATAGGAAAAAATTACACTTGCGGGTTTAAAAATTATTTAGTCATTGAATTTGACCTAAGATTGTATATATAAGTTAAATTCAATTATTAGATGGTTCCCAAACTATAGCCTCATCCAATATTAGATAGGATTGAGTTTGTGGTTCTTTTTATTTGATTTTGAATATATAGATATTACCCTAATTAATTAATGTATTTATCCAACAATGTTTGAGGTTAAAAGAGAAGAAATTGTGGTGAAGGAAGAAGGAAGGGAAAAAAAAAAAAAAAAAAAAAAAAAGGTAGAAAAGAGCCAATTTGGTGAATGGATTAGTGAAAAGAATATATAATTAAGAATGTTAGGAAGTTGAAAACAGAGAAGTATAAAGTAATCTTGCCTGGGCTCTTGATGTCGGGTTAGTTTAATTGGGTGAAGGGGGATAATTAATTAGCACGTTATTTAAAACTTCAATTTTCATTTAAAATCTGATTAATTAAATTTGGTAACACGTTTAAAAGCTCCAAAATATAGGTTGTGGGTAATATGTTTTAGAGCACGGGTCACAGACTTCGGCCAGGCTAAAGTATGTATGATTACTAAGATTTGCATATTTTAAAGTAATTTTTGTATAGTTTAACTGAGCTTCATATTTAGTTGTTCAATACTTAAAATCGATACGTGAATTTTCTTTACTGCAGGTGATACTTTTTTGAAAACGAAATAATTTTTAAACGGAAGATACTTTTTTATAATTTAGTTGCATGCGATGCCTTTTCAAAAAAAAAAAATACATGATCACAGGCTATACGCGGTAGCGATACACGATACATCAGAATCTGTGCATGATATACGTGATACTTTATCAGCTAAATTTGATACATTATTAGTTAAACTCAATACACGATACATTAAATGTTAAAATTAATAAATATATTTTAATAATATATACATGATAAATTTGAAACTAAATTTGATATATTGTTATTTACCTCTTATAAATTTTCATGGGAGAAATAATGACAAGACATCAAGAAGTGTCAGCCAGAAATTTCATCCTGCTTGCACAAACTACACCACAAGGGACAAATGGCGAAAATGTTGGCATCTTATTTTTCTTATTTAACTAACAAATTAAAGGGTAAATGTACACTTTAATCCTAATTTATTACTCTGTAACCAAATAAGCCCTAACATCGTTGCGTCCAAATAAGCATTCGACGATATATGTTGTATTCAAATAAGTCATTAATGTTATCACTTACGTCCAAATACACTCCCAATTTTATGAAATCAAGCCAAATTAGTCCCTCTCCATTAATTAACATTTGCACGTAGATGGATTAAAATGATCATATTTTATAACATCGGTGATTTATTTGGACTCAATACAATGTTAACCTCTTATTTGACTCTAAGATAAAGCATTAGAGGGTAAAATGAACATTTGCCCACAAATTAAACATCAAGATCAATTTCCATTATTTCCTTGGATCAAGAAATCCCTCAAGATATACAAACATAATTTGACCAAGGGAGGTGCGTTAAAACGCAGGGCAGTTTTTTTGCTTAAATGTAAGACGAATAGATAATACTTTATAATTTCGATCTAATTTCACACCTATCTTATAAAATTACCCGCCGCAGTCATAATTTCAATTCTAATTTCACACCTATCTTATAAAATTATCCGCCGCAGTCATAATTTCAAATTTCCCTTTTTTTTATTTTTTATTACAAGATCCGACCAGCCACATCTTGCCGAATCTGGGCAGTTGCGGCCCGGAAGATGAAACCCAAGCGGGTTTCATTTTCCGGATCTCCATTCCTCCCAGAACTGGTTGGATCCGGATCCTCCCATTAAAAGACGAAGCCCATTTATTGCACTGAGCCCATTTTCCAACATTGACTCACCAAATTTGTGTTGACCAACAAAATGAAAGCACAAGCTCCATTTTGTGTGTGCGACTAAGTGTTCTTCTAGCCAAAATTAGAAAATCATTTGAAGTCTAGTGAAAATTATAGTAATGTATTCCTCTAACCTTTTAAATATATTGGAGCGATTTCTTGTTTCCTCTGTTTTGGTAAAATCCTTCTAATTTTATTTCGAGTTTGAAGTGAAATTAGTTATTGATGATATTATTGTATATCTACATATTTTGATGAAAATTATTGTCTTCGAATTATTGATTACAGTAGAGATTTTAACTGGACCAAGTCCCGTAATTCTTTCGATTTGGATTTTCCGTGTAAAAAATTCCGTGCCTCGTGTTTGTTATTTTTACGTTTATTATGTTGTGTTATTAATTATTCCTATAGTGCCTATCTTAGGAGCTGTTGATAAGGATGCATTAATTTGTACTGGATTTAATGACTGTGGTATTGCTGTAATTGATAAAGTCTTCCACCTTGCATAATAATTTTTATTTTTTATTAGTTTTAATCAAACATTTCATTACAGCTGGGGAGGAGGGTATCAGTGGGGGAGGGAGATAATTTTATTAAGAAGACTTCTTGTGCTCTGCTGCCTTGCTCCTTCAGCCACCTGGTCCCCTTAACTAAGGGCAAAGGAAATGGACCAACTGGTCTAAGTTCAAGTACCCTTTGCGCAATATTAAATAAGGCTAATAGGATAGTTCTGTTAATTTGTGAGGAAAAAAAAAAATAATGTACTCTTTACTTACACCTCCACACATTCACACACACATATATATATATATATATATATGTACCAGCATTTCCCAATAGTATTATTAGGCTATAATTTTTCTTCAACTTAAGTTTTAAAAGAATTTGAAATAGCTTAAAATTTAATTGGTTATACTTATATTATGTATATGACATATGTATATACAATGTGCGTGTGTGCATTAGGTTAGATTCAAGTGAAGTATAGGAGTTCAAAATATTGTTTTATTATATAAGCTTATATTTTTTCAACACACACAAGAAGAGATATGAGTAAAAATAATTAATTTTAAGAAATAAAATATGTACAGTTGTAAGTGTATCTAATATAAAATCACCCATTCAATATATATAGATAGTTGTAGTTTGCCAGGGTCAAAATTTAGAACAATTATGTGATAGAATAATATTAACAAATATTTTCTGAGGTACGAACAATGCAAGAAGAAGCCAAAGAAGTATAAGTATTTATAAAGCACATAGCAAAAGGAACAACCATTGAAATCATGAATGGCATTGGCCCATGGATACCCCACATTTCCATAATTTTCCATCATTATTACGTTTATCAGTTTAGTGTGGTGGGAATCATATCATCTTATCAATATCAACTTAAACTTTACTTTGATTGTTAAATCACTTGGATTATTGTTTTATATACTTTGATCTATTAATATGATAAAGAAACGTTTTCTTCTTTCGTGCTCAACAATAATTTCTAAATGCCTCATTGGTAAATGCTGTGAATGAAAAAAAAAAAAAAATTTTAAAACTTCCTTGGTTGGTCCTTATTAGGGGTGTCAAACGGGCGAGTTGGCGGGTATTAAATGAGTGTTAAGTTAATGGGTAATGGGTACCCATTATCCACTCAATTAATAATTTTAACTCAAATGGGTAATGGGTAGCTATGGGTACCCATGGATACCCATAATACCCATTGTACAAAAATGTAAGGCTTATTTAATAGTTTATTAATAAAAAAAATTTTAAATTTTTTTTTTAATTTCATTTTAATTTTTTAAAAGTGAATTTTAAATTTTTTTGTCGAAACACAATTTTTAATTTTTTTATATTTATATAAACCCGTGCATGCTCCGATACCGAAATTGGGCCCAAAGTCCGAAACTGGGCCCGGGCCAAAACTGGGCCGGAGGCCCAAAACTGATCCCGAGGCCCAAAACTGGGCCCGGGCTGAAACTGGGCCCGCCCCAAAATCGGTCAAAAATTGGGCCCGAACTGGGCCGGCCCGGCCCGGCCCAAACCCGAACAAATTTTGAATTAGTATTATAAGTATGTAATTTAAAAATATTATAAAAAAAATAAATGGAAAGAAAACGTAAAGTAATTGTAGGACACGAAAAATAAAGAAAAAGAAAAAATAAGTTTGAAGAAAAAAATAAAATGAGCACACTAAAATATGTGAGTTGTTGATTTTTTTTATTTTTATTTTTTTACTTTTAAGGGTAATTGTGAATGAGTATTTTTAATACCATGATGGGCGAGTTTTAGGGTACCCAATGGGCTACCCTAAATTCGCCCATTACATATTTAGCCCAAGCCCACCCAACCCATTATTTTTTAAAGTGAGTTTTATTGGATTAATACCCAATGAGTTTAGGCGATTTTTGGGTTAGTGAGTTTTTTTGCCACCCCTAGTCCTTATAAACTTGTTTTGTGGTCACGAGGAGAAATGTGGATGTTGTCGAATTAGGGGTTTGAAACCATTCAAAGAACTTTGATGAACAAAAATGAGATTTTTTTGAAGTTGATGTAGGATATAATAACTATCTATCTATGCTGATTTAACGCATACACAAATAAAACTTCTCTTTGTCATAACAAAACAACACAACCAAGCCAACAGGCTTTACAACACGGAGCGAAGGTACCTAAAGCTCAAAAGGCTTTTCAAATTAGCAAGACTGGACTTTCTAAACATGACATCACAACCTCTCAATTCACATTTGTATTTTTCTCTGTCATTACAATAATCACTCAATTCATACAAACATAACAAATTACCTCATTAATACTCCATCTGTACAAGTTTGGTTTAAATAATTATCTTCCAATAAAGACAAACGGAATGATTTAACCAACTTTTACATAAGAAAATAAAATTAATTGCTCTGTAAGATGACATAATGAACTAAAAATGGGATTTATTGAAGCAGGAAAAAGATGCATGGCGCTCAATAATTACCTGTTTAACTCATGCATGGATGATCATGCCTAATCATAATTGACGGTATATGGCGGACTTTGTAAACATCTTTCCCTTCTTGGCCATCTATATCTCGAACTCTGTCGCAAAAACTATCTGGCATGTGGCTAATCACAAGTTGCTGCAGTTTTGAACTGAATCTCAAACCATCAGGCATCATTTTCAATTTACAGGAATCATAGATTTCCAGCTGAGAAAGATTAGATAAGCCCCCTTCCTCCACTGTCCACTCCTCCAACTCTTTCAATCCCGAAAGCGCCAGAAATTTGAGCCGCGGAAACCCCCCCGAATGGCAAGTCATATCTCTCCCCACAAACGCGCCATTTTTCAGCCAGAGTTTCTGCAGATTTGGTAGCTTTTCTAGCACGGTCGTCGCCGGGTCTCCAGGAATCCCGGAGCCGTCAAGTACCAGTTCAATCAGTTTCTTGAAGTAATCAGGTTCGTAATCCGGAATGTAGCCCAAGTGCCCGTTCAGACTCAGATAACATACTTTGCTTTTAAACAATTTCTCCAAACTACTTGAAGTCGTGTTGTGAAAGTGAATTGTTGCCTGTTTCAAGGAAGCTAAATCTGATATGCAGTTCATGATCTCTTCTCTGTGATTTTCCTCGTACACATTTGCGCTTAGAACCTGGAGATTTCCCAGATTGCGCAAATATTTAACATCAAAATATACAGGGCTGAGGTTCTCCAAAATCTCCAGGTTGATGAGGGCGGGCAACCGCAACTTGTTGCAACCTCCTTCATATTTGACATGATCCAGGGGAAGATACAGGTATTTCAGTGCTTTCATCTTCAGTAATATTTTGGAAGACCAGATTCCCGGAAAACAACTCAAGTCAAGTGTTTCCAAGTGTTCCAAACTACCCGACCGAACTGCGATGTGGGAATTTCGGATACAAAGGTAACGCAGGTGAATGAGGTTACCAAGTGGAAACTTCACAGGTTCAATCACTTTAGTGTCATCCCTGAAACTGAATCTGTTGATTTTCAAAGCTCTAAGCATCCTCATGTCGTTGAAACTAGTGCTAGCCAGCCATCCTTCAATGGGAGAATCCCCGAGTTTATGAAACGTTAGCGAACGGATGTGTCTGGTCATTTCATTGTTCAGGGGAACGTATTTATCCAATTCCGCTTCATTCACATGAATAACAAGCCTGTGCAGTTTTGAATTCGAATATAACACGGCCAAATCTGGATTGTCAGATTTGTGATAATGAATGACCTTCAAGAAATTTTCATTTCTTGCCTTGGCCAAGCATAGATCTCTCATTAGGTCATGAAGCCGGCATGATTTGAACTTTCTGAGGGCAGGTCCCTCCTTGATTCTCACTTGGATCATGCAGCGTTTCGCTAACTCTCCCAAGTAACGTTCGGCGACATCCATCAATGATTCGGATGATCCGAGCCGATCATCTTTGGATACCATCCCTTCAGCCATCCACAGTTGATACAAACCATCTGTTTCTATTTCGGAATGTTCAGGGTATGTGGCTAGGTAGAGAAAGCACGGCTTGAGGTGGTATGGCAAGTCATTGTAACTCAATGCCAATATCTTTTGTATTTTGCCCTCTGACTCACCAATACTATCACCCTTTGCAAGGAAAGACTTGATGTTCTTATCTACCTCCTTCCACTCATCCAACTGCTGCTTTGTTGCAAGGATTCCACCAAGAACAACCAAAGCTAATGGAAGCCCTCCACAATGTTTAGCCATTTCCTTCCCCATTTGTTCCAGTTCATGGAGCTCTTCATGATCTCCTGCACATGAAGCAGCAAATATATACTCCGTCTATTTCAATAAGTGTTCATTTGGAAGTTCTAATTTGTTTCAAAATTAAGTGTCTATTTACAGAAAACAAAAATTTATTTCCAAATTTACCCTCTCTTGTTAATCTTTCAAAGTAATTATGTAGTCTCCCACACAAAAGTAGATAAGATGCTGCTAACAATTAACGAGGGGTAAATAGTCTTTGTTGCTATTTTGTTAAACCTACGCCACAACTTCAATTCGATATAGGGGTTCTTATTGAAATCCTACGCTTACATGATTCATAATGAGCTCTTTTTATAAGATTCTTCATGGGAAAAGGGATTTTAGTCGAACCTTAATCTTCAGCTTCTTGTAATTCAGTGCAAATAGTTAGAAACCGTACATTACATGCCAATTTTTGTTTTGATATCTACAACAATAGAACTAAGAGAGCAACAAAGATCATAGGGAGCAAATGAAACCCAAAAAAAGGTTCGAATTAAACAATTAATTTCAAGACGAATTAGATGATGAAGAAATACACTACCATGACTGTATTTTCCTCTGAAAGCCTTGGTCTGAAGTAGCTGCCAGCTTTCATCATGGCTTAAAAATCGAGGTTCATGGAGGAAAACGTCCGGCTCTATGTGAATCGCCACATTCTTGTTACGAGTAGTGACCAATATTTTGCTCTTACCTCCCCCTTTTGCTGCAGGGAATGCATCTTTCATTGATTCCCAGACACTTGTGTGCCAAATGTCATCAAAAACTACGAGACATCTTTGTTCCCTTTGCACCTTATAAAGCCTCTTAACCACCTCATCCTCTGTCAATTTCGAAACCTCCTCCTTGTTCAAATGATTTATTTTCCCCAGTATATTCTGCAAAATGTCTTCACTTTGCCATTGCTGTGATATGCAAATCCAAGCAAACCCATCAAAGTGGCTCCTCACCCTCGTGTCCTTGTACACTTTCCTAGCCAGAGTGGTCTTCCCAGAGCCTCCCATACCACAAATGGAAACAACTCCAAAGGTGTTTGCCTTTTCTTCATTCACTAGATGCTGCACCAGTATCTCCACGTCGTCCTCCATGCCAATAAAATCATTTTCCTCGACGTGGGAATGCGTTCGCCCAATCTTTTGCTGCTGTCTCCAACTCGAGTCTTCCTCCTTTTTTGTACTCCGCACCCCATATTCTTGGAAGCGTTTGCTGAGATTAGAGAATCTCGTGTTGAGGTTTGCCATCTCTATACCTAAGCTATGCTTCATGTAGCACTCGCTGAAGATGCAGGAGTATCGTTTGAGGACGTTCCCTCTCCTTTTGGCTGCGATTTTGAATGCGAAAGATTCAAGGCAGTTCTCTGCTTCGTACAAAAGATCTTTGCTCTGTGCGATCCATTCGCGAATCGCAGAAGCCTCATTTTGCCTCGCAGCAAAAGATTTCAAGAGGGATTGCAGTAGATTTAGCTCCAACTGAAGCTGAGAAGCTTGATCTTTCACCCCAAGCAACAACTTGGCTTCCTCAACCAATAAATTGCTTATCCTTTCCAAGAGGAAAGATACCACAGGCTCCGCAAATTCAGCCATATTTATTAATTAAGTACACAAGAGATTACAAGATCAAGTCTTGTGTAGCTAGCTAGCAGGAGAGATTGATGATAAGTTCAGTGTTGAACTTTCTTTATGAGATAGTATCAGCTTTTCCAAATGCTTTTGATCATGCCTTCACATCAAACTTTATGTATTTGGCATAACTTCCAAACTAATATTCTCATATTTACAAGTATAACAAGTAATGCGTACAAGTAACGCTAATAAACTTGGCAAAAGTATTCTTTATGGATATTATTGCTTAATTTGAGAGTAATTTTTCAAACTTGATAAGTATATATTGCGGGTATATAACTTACTAGTACTCCCTCCGTCCCACTCAATGAGTCAAATTTCAAATATGTACAACTTATTATGAGTTGTGAGGTATAACACATAAAAATAAGTCATTTATCATAATATTTTTCACTTATATCCTTACTTTATAAGTAATGGTTGATTGTGAACCACACATCCCTATATTAGTAAGGGTGTGTAATGTAAATAAATTCAAAGTGAATTCTTTAAATGCGACAAGATTTTTTAAAAAAAGTGGACTTTTTGAGTGGGACGGAGGGAGTACTATTTAAAGAAACGAATGTGAAATGGATGAGGGCATAATTTTACACTTAAAAACAAAAGGAATTGAGATTCAGAAAAGCTTTTCAATTTTTTTAATAACAATTTTAAGGAAATTTACCAAAAAAAAAAAAGCGTTTCTGATTGAATCTTTTAATTTGGAACAATTGATAGTATTATTATAACTAAATCAAGAAAGCATGAAAATGACGTAGCAACATTAAGCATAATTTATGCAAAATAGAAAAACATCATGAACTCCATTGTGAAAGAACAAAATTCCAGAATAAAAATTTCCTTTAAAAAAAAATGATATCTATGTTATAATTCATTTGGCTAGCTATTCCCTACTTATAAATACAATGCACTAAACACAAATTTAAGATTTCATATTAATTTTCTTAAAACACACAAAACTATTAAAATATATTACTTAAAATGGAACTTCTTAAATAACTAAAATCTAAATCCAACTAAAACCATTTATAAGTAATATTAATAAAATATTAAATCCCATCAATTATTGGACCTCGTCCTTTAATGCATTAGAAACATAGAATGTGTTACATGCATAATTAAAGTCTCTTTTCTAAAGCAAAAGTGACAGTGTGATAATCATAGGAGCTCTTGAGAAAGACAACCAAAATAATTTTGTTGATAAAGCTGGCGCACACTCATCAACGCAATATCTTTATTTTATTATTATTATTATATTATTATTATTATTATTATTGCATTTAACTCTCCTAAAGTTTTATCAAATGATAAATAAGTTTATGTAGTTCTGGAAATTACAAATACCTCCTTGAACCATTAAAAATATTTGTTTTGTACATGTTTATTGTTTCACAAATAGTAAAGGTGATATCGAGCTAAGTCGTGCCGAGATTTAGAACGCTCAAAATGTGATCGTTTATTAAATAATTGAGTTTAAAATTTCGTTCATATTCGTTTATTTATCGAATAAGTAAGGTCGAACTGAAATTTTACCGATTCGATCATGAACTTTAGTGAATAAAGTTTGTGTTCTTTCTCAACAATAACTAATAGAAATCGATTGTGTAATTATGACCAAACTACAAAGATGTGTAATTTCCAAAATCACGGAAATTTATTTGTATTTTGACCGGAAAGGGTAAATGTAATTCTCCCAATGATATTTGTTTCACTAATCTTTCAGAAGATCGATGGTCTTTTTATCCTTACTCTGCATTTGTACCTTGAACATGTCACTATCAATTTCACTAATTTTGTATTATTTGTGAGCTTAAGTGAACTTACAAGTTTGGGTGATTGGGGTGGTAGTAAAGGGAGGGTCTTGCAACTCCAATGTCATTGACTTGATTTTTGAGATGTAAGGGTAAAAATAAAAATTAAAAAAATAAGTGAACTTACAAGTAAGATCGGGAGGGTTTGCCAACCCCTATAATTTATATCACCAGGTCAGAAATAATATGATGGTTACTTAAAAGATTTTACGAGACATAAGCGAATAAACAGTATTGTATACATTTGTTGCAGTCATATTTTTAATATAATAAACCAATTAAAATATGATCTCCCTATTTTTTTTTTCACACTTTTACAACAAAAATAATATATTTTTACTACTAAATTTATACAAGCTGCATAACCTAATCTTATATAATGAATGTATAGAATAATTTCTCCTTTGGTAATAAGGCAAATATTACAAATGGCCATTAAACTGTTGTCCGTACCCACTTTTGCCCACTAAACTATTTAAAATGGATACTAATTGCAATTATGTTAATAAGCCTAGTTAACTTGGACGGAAGCCCCGTGCACGTGTCGTCCTCGTGATTCTCGAGGGCAAATATGTAAGCACAAAAAATTAGCACTTCTACTCCATTTGATTTTTTGTGGCCACTTGTAATAGTTTAGTAGCCAAAAATGAACCCGGACAACAATTATACCAATGTATAATTTGCCCTTGGCAATATACACATTAAGAAGTGTCAGCCACAAATTTCATCCTGTTGGCAAAAACTACTCCAAAAAGGACGAGTGGCGAAAATTTTGGCGTCTCTTTTTCCTTGTTTAACTAACAAATTAGACCTCAAGATCAAGAACAAGAACAAGGATCACTTTCCTTATTGCCTTAGATCAAGAAATCCCTCAAGATCTGCAAACATAATTTGACCAAATCTCATAAGTATATGGCGCTAATTACAAAGCTAGTTTCCCAGATGCCAAAATGCAATATTTCTTCCTATGGAGTTCTAATGCAGCATGGAAATATTTGGAATATTTGTAGAGCTTTTGTCACTTCCACCAGACCCTGTGAAAAAGTGAGTTTTATTTGCATTTCATTTCGATATTTTTGTTTACACAATATCATCATGAAACATGACAGTGATGTACACAGTGACAAATTTCTGACTAATCATCAAATCCGAAAATCCCTTCAACAATCGACATATTCTTTTTCCCTTTTTTTCGCTTTTGTTTTGGGTATTTGAATTAATTAAGAATCAAAATATGTAATGATAATTGAGTTTTTTTTGTTGAAATTAATGATCAGCAAGTTATCGATAAAGAGACGTGCGAAAAGGTTAAGGAAGCAGCAGAGGCAGTCACACAAGGGGTTAAAGAAGTAAGGCAAACTGGTCAATTCGTCAAAGAAACTGTCTCTAACAATGCTGGAACGGTAAATTATCTTGTCTTAATTTCACCCAATTCATTTCTATTTCAAATCATAATATTCAATGGTTTAGGCTTCTTATATAGTAGAGCACAATTTTGATTGCAGTAAAAATTGTATCTTGTAAAAATTATTACTGCAGGTCATTATACTCTCTCTTCATCCCAATGGGAAAATCTTCTTTGGAATTCAATCTTATAACTTATAACCATTTGTAACTCGTGAGTTTTCTATTGGAAGAGAACAAATAGTAATTTAGGTTCCGTTTGGACAAGTATTTTAAAAATATTTTTATAAAAGTGTTTTTCAAAAACATTTTATAAAATATGTTTTTGAAATTTTTTTAATGAAATATGTGTTTGGACAATTATTTTACAAAAATATTTTTTGAGTTAAAAATAGTTTAAAAGATGTTTGGACAACTATTTGAAAAAAAATATTTTAAAATTATATTTGATGTGGAAAATTATATAAATATTATATTTACGGTATATAAACCAATTTTTTTTCCTAAAGGGTGGGCAGGGGTTGGGGTCCGGGACAAAGTCGCGCTGGGGCCGAGAAAAGGTCGGGTCCGGGGATGGGGCTGGGGCGAGGGCATGGTCGGGGGCGGGGTGAGGGTGGGGGTTGGGGGCCATGGTCGGGTCCGAGGTCAAGGAGTGGTTGGTTCCAGACCCGGGGTCGGTGTCGAGCCCGTGGTCGGGGTTGGGTTCTGGGTCGGGGCGTGGTCGGAACGGGGGTCGGGCCGGGGTGAGGTCAAGGTAGGGTCGAGGTCCAAACGTGGGTCGGGGGCGAGGCCGAGGTTGAGGTCAGAACAGGGGCGGGGTCGATGCCCAGTCGGGGATGGACCCGAGGTCGCAGAGGGTGGGACAGGCGTCGGGGCGGAGCAGGGCAGAGGTCAGGGTGGGTTCGGGGTTTGGGGCGGATCGGGATGGGATAAGCTGACCCGTGAGTTTAACTTAAATGACTTTAAAATTTTTTAAGTATTTTATAAAACATGTTTAAAGTGTACTTTAAAAACATTTAACTTAAAATTATTTTTTTAAAAACATTTTGCAATTTCTTGTCCAAACACCATTTAAAGTTTTTTATACTCTTAAAACGCTAAAAATGTTTTTAAAGTACTTGTCCAAACGAAGCCTTAAGAATTCGAGTTAGTTACATTTATTGTTGTCGAACTTTGAGAAAATTATAAATTCCTCCTATAGTTTCTGAAGATCACCAATGCCACTCAACTGTTCAAATTACCAATATTCCTTGGAATTATATACTCTCTCCGTCTCACTCAAAGAATCTACTTTCAAAAAAAAAATTGTCTCATTTAAAGAGTTCATTTTGAATTTATTTACATTACATACCCTTACTAATATTTCAATGTGTGGTTGACAATTAAGCCTTATTTCTAAAGTGAGGATATAAGTGAAAAATATAGTAGTAAATTACTTGTTTTTTGTATTGTACTTCACAACCCATAATAAGTTTTATATATTTCAAAGTGAACTCTTTGAATATGACGGGAGGAGTATGTTTTATCTTTTCAACTGACAAAAAGTAATTTGACAACATTAATGGATCGATGTATTGACCAAATCAATAGGGACGTATTAAAAAATATTAGAAACGCCTATAGGGGTCACGGTAAAATTTTAAAAAAATATTTATTGTCCAATTGCTGAAGGTTGTTAACCGATTTTGATGTGGCAAAGGTAATAACTGAGATGGCCAAAAAAGCAATTGAAAAGGCAGCAGAAGTTTCCGAAGATGCCAAGAATGATAAAGGAGCATGGCAAAAATTGAAGGAAGCTGTAAATGGCAAAGACAAAGAAAAGTAGACCTTATATATTACTAATTGATTTTTCTCCTCAGAAAAAAGAATTTTGAATATTCATTTGTAGATTTTTTTTTTTTTCTCTTAAATTTCAATTTGCTATGCAATATTCAGCAGTTTGTAAGGTACTGCCTCACTATAAATCAGAGGATAATTCTCTATCCAAAATATGTGTATGATTTTATTTGTATACCAATTAAATATTAGAACAATGTCATTTTTTTACTTTTAGCAATTTAGGATAAAAAGATTTCCATTCACTTTTCAAAATGGGCTTGTGACTGTTATTCGTGATGGATTGAGGCTGAGCTGAATGAGTTAGGTATCGACCAATCCATGTTCGATCACCACGTCATTTTGACGGTGCTACACAAATGAGAATAAAAAATCTCACGCTGAAATCATTGCACAAAAGATCATAAGCGAAATCATCAACCATTCTTACAAAGCCTAGCTAATATCACAAAAAATACAAGAGTTTAATATACATCAAGATGATCCTAACAAGTCCCTCAAATATTGCCAGATATACCTTTTTTAATAATTTCCTATAGTCATCCAATCCCATCTAAAATAACTCCTACAGTTTACCGATAGTAAAAAATCGTGTGCTTTCCCCTTCTCGGGCAACAAAAACGACCTCCCCCTCTATATCTCTCTTTCTCACACTCGGGCAACAAAACCTGGTCGCTGGTAAAGAGAAGAGTCCGAAGTTGTAAATTTTGTTGCGGTGAGGAAATGTGAATTCGGTTGTTAAGTTAAAGAAAAATCCGTCCAGCCTTTGTTAATAAAAAAAATTCTGTTTGTTCATTATTCTCCACGAACATATTTTTATCATATAAATTTGTTTGCTAATTATTGTTGGGCTGATTTTCTTGTTCAATTAGAAGCCAAGTTTTTTTCTTTTCTCACAGCCACATAAAAAAATTGTGGTTGTACATTATTTGTTGTGGATCGTGAAATAGGGCAGTTAAATTTCTTTAGTTCCTTAAAAGAATTATACAAATTTTCTCTTAATTAGTTATATATGTTGCGGGTTTTCTCTGGATTCAAACCTTATGTTTTGGTATGTTTGAGCAACGAGACTTTGTTGGATGCAGATGCTACAGATTCTGATTTCATGCATCTTAGACGCAGTGGCAACCTGGCTAATCAGATGTTTTACAAGATGCTACTTTGGGGGAAAATGAGATCAATAGTTTCTTATAGTAAGCCCTTCATAGATCAACTTGATACGAGAGATTATTCGGATTCGTTGTACCACGTACATTAGATGGTGCGGAGAGAGATACATCCAGGAGAGAATGTGACAATTTTGGGAAAAAATAGATTTACGAATAAATAAAAATCTAAATTGTCAATTAATGACAGAGTTGCTGCGCTATTTTTAAAGATGAAGCCGATGCATTCAATAATTTTCCAAGTATTAAGGAACTAGATTGGATTCACAGATAAAAAAAATGTGGTTGCACATGAGATTGCCAACTTTGCGAAATCACGGGACACCTAAATTTCCAAAGGTGAGGGGAAGCTCTTTCTTTCCCCTGATTGTAGTAAACAGGAATAACTGAGGGCATGTTCTTTTTGTTTCGTTTTGAAAACGGTTTGATTTCAACAGTAAATTTAATATATTTTAATCATATTTCATCATGTCCAATACAACTTTTTACTATTCAGCATCTACTTTTTACATTTTCAATACACTTTTTATATTATAAAACTATTTTTCAAAACTTATTTTCAAAATTGTTTTCAAAATACCCAAAAAGAACAGGCCCTGAATTATGCCTGACTTATTTTCAGAGAATTTTTTTAAAAAAATTGGTTGGTCAAACCAAAAATTAGACCAACGATATCATCTTTCAAGGAACCACATTTTATTCGAACTCAGACAAAAGTCAGGATCCAATCAAATCCACGTGAACCATTCAGTCCCCATTATTGATAGTTAAGGGGTGTTATTTATGATGTTTTAAAAACGGTTTTGAAAATATGTTTTTGAGAAATAGTTTTATAATGTAAAAAGTATATTAAAAATATTAAAAAATATAGGTGAATAATAAAAAATTGTATTTAAAATGATAAAAAAAATAATTATAATATATTAAATTTAATGTTGAAACCAAAAACAAAATCAAAACAAAAAAAGAGCCCTAAATCTATAATTTTAAAATTATTTTTGACATCGAAGTAATGCCATCCTTATTTCTAACAACATTGTTTGGTATCACAAGTTTTTCTCCGTCAATGACAAGGGAAGGCACATGGTGAAAACTGTGGATATTCCTTTTCACAAATTCTTGAGGCATCAATTGAAGAACTATTTCCTTGAGTGTTGTGATGAGTCTCAATTCCTTCGGAATCTTGGCGAGGTATTGGCACCCAATTATCTTCAGGTGTGAAAGATTAGGCATGGCACCTATCTCCACTATCCACATCTCCAATTTATACAGAAAACTGAGCACAAGAAATTTGAGTTGAGGAAATCCCATTGATTGGCAAACCAGTTTTTCTCCTGTAAAAGCTTCGTTCTGAAGCTCCAATCTTTGCAAATTTGGAAGGTTCTCTAGCATTCTCATTGGGTCTTCTTCTAGCGCAGTAGACTCCAAAATTAGTACTGTTAGTGGGCTTGTTAATAAACGCGAGTCATACTCTGGCAGTGTTCTCAGAATTGAATACAAGTATATATTTTGTACATTAGTATAGAATAATCCTCTCAAAAGTGCTGCCAGTTTTTGGTTGCTCTGTGAAGGAGTATGAATTCGCACTTCCTTCATATGACGTGAGTCTAATATGCACTTTAGGAAGTCTTCTGCATCTTTTTCCTCAACACCTTCTATAATGTTAATAGTGCCAAAGTCTCGAACATCAGTTAACTCAAACAAATTTTTAACAGTAAAGTTGGGATGGGGCAACCAATATATTACCTCAATATCATTGGGGACATAGAGCTGCATGCACATATTACTATGTTCATACAAAGGAAGATAAAGATGTCTCAGCTGTCTTGTCTTAATTGGAATATTTTTTGTCCACGTTATCACAGAATCACGTAGATCAAGAATTTCCAAATGTTCCAAGTTGCTTATTGATGAGGGTGACAATACCAATTCAGAGCTGTGCAATCTTAGGTATCGCAAGTGAATTAGTTTACCTATTGGCAACTTTAAGACATCATCCGCTGGTATCTGACTTTTTTTTTCCACCATCTGTTGCACTATTGGATTGCTGACGCCTTCAATGATCAATGATTTTAACATTTTGAACTTATTGATCTGCAGTTGAGCCAATTGTGCTATCAAATCACCAGACTGATTTGTAACGCAAAAAACCAGAGTACGCAAAGTTTTGCAAGCATTTTCTAATTGAATAGGAGCGGGTTCTGATTCATCCTCTAGACTCAGTGAAATCTTAATTCTAGGAATGTTACCCGTTGATGAAGAAATACAATTTGCCAACTCTGTTTCATTTCCATGTCCATACTCAAAGACCTTAAGAAAATGTTCTTCTATAGCCTTAGCCTTGCATAAGTCTCTTATAAGGTCATGAAGATGGCATGACACACACCTTTCACCCAAATAACCCTCTTTCTCCTCAACCATAACAATGCATCTCTTTGCTAACTCTCCCAAGTAGCGGCTAGCAATTTCTTTCATAGATTCATTGCTTCCTATTCGGTCTTCAGCAAAAATCATCCCTTCGCCTATCCACATAGCATACAATATGTCTGCCTCTATGTGTTCATCTTCAGACAACATACTTAGGTAAAGAAAACAAGGTTTTAATTTGTATGGCAAGTCACTGTAACTCAAAGCCAAAATACTTTGCACTTCACCTGCATTTTGCTCTATACTCTCCCCCTTTCAAAGATAGGATCTTATGTTTTTAGACACTGCATCCCATTCAGAAAAACTGTGTTTGGCTCCAAGAATTCCTCCAAGGACTACCACTGCCAACGGAAGGCCACCACAAGTTTTAACCATTTCATTTCCTAAGCCTTTTAGAATTTCAATGTCTGCCAACTCTACGGAATACCAAGCAAAGAAAGATAATTTCAGAATATAAAGCTAATTAGTTTTATAATGAAAAACACATCACCCAAAAAGGCAAAGAATGGATTACGTAATGAAACCAATATATCACAAAAACTTATATACAACCGATTAATGCATTTGATGGGTTTTGTGACGCGCCTTTAGCCATGCGTCTCTTTACAGCCTAAATTTATTAATTTTTTTAACACTCGTAAAAAGACCAATATCAAATATTTAAAGAGAGAATTACTGATACTCTGTTGAAGTATCTGCTAATCTGTTCAAAATACTTCAAAAGAATATTACTGATATTCTCTTCAAATATTTATTACTCTCATCAAGTATCTTGAAGAGGGTATTACTACTCTCACCAAGATACTTGAAGAAAGTATTTCTAATAGTCGTGAACTGTACCAAGTTTTATTTATTCTTTTTTTTTTGTCAAGGTTTTTTTCCCCCTTAAAGTGACACTTTAACAATTACTGATACTCGTGAAACGTACTACTGGTACTGTTCACAAGTACCAATTTTATTTTGAGCAAGTATCTTTTTTTTTTCTATTACAAAAAAAAAAAAAAAAACCCTCTCTATTGTTCACGTGAACATTGATCGTATGCATAAACCCGCTTCACAACATACCACCTCCCAATATATTTGCCACATATGTATGCATGTATGTATGTTAGAGGTGGCAATTGGGAGAGAAAGGGAAGGATTGGGAAGGAAATTAATGGGATGGAAATTATTGGAAAGGGATAGTTAATTACCCATCTAATTTAAGTGATGGGAGGAATTGGGATTGCCTTCCCATTACCCATTGGGAATTAAAATGGAGTCCATTTTAATTCCGACTCTATTTTAATTCCCATTAATTACCCGAATCAAATTTATTTAATTTTCTTTTACCATATTTAATGTTATATTATTATTTGTACTTTTAATTATTAATTATATTTAACAATTCATTTAAACAATATATTTTTCATTTAACATTATGCACACAATACGTACATAAATATATTTGTACGTATTGTGCACACACTCACACTCACACACACACACACACACACACACACATATATATATATATACATACTTTACACTATACATATATAGCTTATTTATATAATATATATATATAGCCTATATATATCTATGTGTGTAATGTATGTGGTAACATATATTACACGCATATATATATATATATAAGCTATATATGCAAATATAGAGAATAAAAAAAAAGTTAAAATAAGAGAGTTAATATATAAATAAAAGAAACAATAAGAGTAGAGAGAAAAAATAAAACAAGAGAACTTACTAGATATATAAAGATAAAAATATATGTAGAGAGAAAGAGAATTAAATGAGTAGAAAAGAAAATTAAAACAATGACATAGAAAAAGAAAACAACAATAATATTAAAAACAGATAAATTAAAAGAATTTGTTTATAAGAAAAAGTGAAAAAAGGGAAAATGTGGGAAATAAAATGGGTTCCCAATGGGTACCTATTTAATACCCAAAAATATGTTCCCATTGAGTTCCAATGGGAAACCATTCCCTCCCATCAAATTCCTACCTCACTGTTTTCTCTCCCATTTGAACTCAATGGAAATTTTTATTGGGAATTTCCCTCCCAATAAATAAGGTCCCATTGTCTGCCCAGTGAGAATGTGAAATATTATCACCTCTAATGTATGTATATATTAGAATGCAATTACATATTAGATCACAATGGTATATTAATATTCTGTTTTTTTTCCTCAATCTCATAAGATATGTGATACCCAGACCTTATGGTGCATTTTCTTTTAATGACATTTATACATTGATTATAAGCAGACAAAAAAATTAATTGACCATTTGATATACATAGAATTCACTTCCTAAAGAACTAGAAACAATATATATCTATATATATATATATATAGTTTAATATTTGTCAAATCATCCTAATATAAGTTATATCATGACTCATCAGATATTCAATCACAGGTTGTCACCTAATTTTTTCTAAATTGATATATTCTAATTATTGTATACTTATCATATGAAATAACTTTTTACCTTACTAGAATTATTGAACTTACCACAGAATATTTATTTACAGATCTACCTAAATCTGTTACCAATATAAAATAATTATTTGAAATAGTTTAATAATTTTACCATTAATATTAATTTTTAACAAAATAAATCTTGTAACTGAAGGTTCACTTATTAGTATATAGGGTATAGTTATTTTTTCCATTGATATTCATTTTTACCAAATTAAAACTTATGGTTGAGGGTTCAGTTATTTTAATTTTTTGAGATAAATTTATTTCATTGATATTTATTTTTAACAAATTAAATCTTGTGACTAAGGGTTCCCTTATTTGTATATAGGGTATAGTTATTTTAAAATTTTTAAATAAATTTTTTTTCAATGATATTCAATTTGTAACAAATTAAATCTTATAACTAAGGGTTCATTTATTTGTGTGTAGGATATAGTTATTTTAATTTTTTTAGATAATTTTTTAATTAAAAATAAAATTATAATAAAATACAAGATTAAAAAATATCCCATATAATTATATTTACGTTAATAAATGTAAATTTTAATTTTCATAAGTTAAGTATTACCATATAATAAAAGATTAGATGGTAGCATGTGAGTGATGTCTGATGAGTCCTGATATAAGTTATATCAGGATCATCATGACAAACAAATATCTAAGTCGAAGTAGTTATATTATAATTGTAATAATTATTATTGCAATTTTTAGTAATTTTTCAAGAGCATCAACTACAAGTATTTATTATAAAACAAATATTGATATAAGTTTAATTTGTCTCAAAATCCTAATTACAAAGTGGTAACATTCAAGACAATTTGATATGTAAAACACACAAATAAGTATTAAAAATTCTGCAGAGAAAAGAATTAACATACCTTGGTAATTAGGGCTGTCCCTGAATGCCTTTTTCATAAGGAGATCAAAGCTTTCAGCATCAGTAAGCAATCTTGGTTGATGATGATAACCATTTGGACCAATTTGTGTTGCCACATCTCTATTACGAGTTGTGATCAATACCTTGTTGCCTTTCTTCCTAAGCGGAAATGCATATTCTATGCATCTCCATGCTTCGATTGACCAAATGTCATCAAGAACCACAAGGCATTTCTTTTCTTGCTGGATTCGCACAAGTTGTTCCACCATCTCATCATCCCTCCACTTTTCAATCTCATTTCTTTTCTCAGGGAGGAAGCTAACCAAAATCCCTCGCAATATATCACTTTTTTGCCATTGTTGCGATATACAAACCCATGCGGAGTTGTCAAAATGACTCTTCACACTTGGGTGGTTGTATACTTTTCTAGCAAGAGTAGTCTTACCTAAACCACCCATGCCAGAAAGGGAAACAACTCCATGGTGGGCAAGGGAACTATCTTCCTTCACCAGGACATCCACCAATTTTGCAACATCGTCACCGAATCCTACAAAATCTTCATCATTTGCGACGTAGGAATATGTCATCCTCATCGATTGTTGTTGCCTAGCCGTTGATGTTGATCCTTCCCCTTCAGTAACAACCCTTATGCCGTATTCCTGGAAACGCTGTGTTAGATCAGAGACTCTAGTATTAAGACTTTGAATCTCTAATCCAACATTATGACGGATGTAGCATTCATTCAGGATACAAGCAAAGCGTTTAACCATTGAAAAAGTGCCTTTTTTCCCCTTCCTTGATCCCAGCTTGAAAGCGTAGTCTTCCAGCACGTTTTCTGCTTCGTAGGCTAAATCTCTGCATTGTGAAACCCACTCCTTGACTGTAGCTTCCTCATGTTGTTTTCTGTCAGCATCTTTTAGAAATGCCCGCATCATCTGAAGCTTTGAGCATAGCCGCTTAGCTTCATCATTAACCCCACTTATGAAATTTCCTTCTTCCTTCAACAATTTGGTGATTGTTTCCAGAACAAATGATACAATAGGCTCGGCCATTGTTGATAATGGAATAGAAGAATATTTATAAAATTGTGGTTAATTTGTTTCTTTCCGATGCCGAAAATAAGCATATCTTGCATTCCTCAATCAGCAGCTATATATAGAGACATAATGAACTCTATTCATATATACCTAACTTGTGGTATTTTTTTATGCTCAGGTAAAATTTTTACCGCTTTCCCTCCTGAGATTCTATTCAGTACTTTTGAACTCTGCAAGTAATATTCGTAGCTTGCAGTTACAGTTAAAAATAACTTTTACATGGATTAAAGAATGAACCCTTGCAATCTTTAACCAGTTACTTTTGGAATCAAATGTAATTGAAGTTACTGATATGTGTGTAGGGAAAACTAATGTACTAACTTAACGAGTAGGAAGAAAGGGTTCGCCTTCTTCAATTTGGTGATCCTTTCAAGAAGAAAGATACAAATTCCTTTCTTCAACCATTTTAGCTTGCTTAAAATTGAGTGATGATTAAGAAAGGAATTATTCTTCTTGAAGAGGGCCATATTAAACTTTCTTTTCCTTTACTTCACTTGTAATTTTCAGTAGGAAAAAATTAAAAGAAAGAAAGAAAGAAAAGTTTTTATCACTAGAGTACGTTAAGTCATAGTTGTTGAATCGCGATACGTATCGTGTATCGGAAATCAAATTTATGATACGCGTATCGTATTGTGTATCGTATCGTAAGATACGTTTATATATAATAATATAAAATAAATTTTATATATTATTAAAAAAAAATTTAAAACTATATATTTTTTTTCATTATATATTATGGATTACATATAAGAATAAACATTTATTTTAAAATAAACTTTCATAAGTTTTTAAAAATGAACTTTTATGTGAAAATCATAAAAACTATAAGTAAAATTTGAACTTAAATAGTATTATTTTAATCATATCATAAATTTATGATATAGTCCACAATCTTTTTTAAATTAAATTAAAAACATATCATATTATTAAATTAAATAATTAATATTCTCATCAAAATAAATATACTAGTGATATTATTATTCTAAATCACTAAACAATTATAAAGATTATTAGTATGGTATCTCTATTTTGAAAATGTATTTGGGATGAAAATATGTATATTTGAGATGTAAAAAGTGTATTACAAATGATGAAAATTATTACAAAATTTTAAATATATTTTACAAAACAAAGGCGAAAAAGAAACCAATACTACCAAATAGGAAAAATGTGAGATTATAATTATAAACAAATTTTAAATAAAAATAACATTTTTATAATAATTGAAATAATATCTTATATTTAATATAGAGTAAAAGTTACTTTTATAAGGGAAAAAATTAAAATTAGACATTTAAAATTGAATTTTAGAAATATTTAACGTATCGCACGATACGCGATACGCATCGCGATACGTATCGTATCGCACGAATCACACACAATTGCACGATTCACTACCACTTACGATACGCCTGTGTGATATGTTTCAAAAATTACCTTTCATGATACGTATCGCGTATCGTACGATACTAATAACTATGTGTTAAGTTGCTTTACCCCTGAAAAGTGAACGGAGTTTATTCCGTTTGCATATACCCTTTGGAGTCCTCCCATGTTATGAAAATTAATTTTTTTGTGAAAATAAAATTTACTAGGCCCAAATATCTTACTATATTAGAAATGAACATAGCATTTAAGAGGCATAGTTCCTATTCTGTCATGTGGCACATGACACCTCAGATGTCACCTAGATTAATTTTGCCATGTCATCCATCACATTCAAAAATTTAGTTGTGATCAACAACTCTTCATCCGTATCTTTTTTTTTTCTTTTTTTTTTTTAAGTGTCATCTTCCTATGAAATTAATTAGCAATATACCTTAGGATGAATTATCATTATGTTTTTTCTATTTTTAAAATTTTATCTTTCGTGAATATAAGTTAGGATGAATTATTAGTTTTTTTTTTTTTTTGAATCATCCGTCTTTTTAGTTTTAAAGTTTTATCAAATTAATTATATCCATCTCACTTTTAATAATTATCATCTGTATATATTCATTCAGGTTTATATATATATATATATATATATATAGAACACCGTGCGATTGCACGGGGTGCATGCCCGATTATTATGTGACAATATAAAATTTATAAATTTAAAAAAACTATAATTATAATAGTAATCATTTTTCTTTATTATAAATACAGAATTAAAAAGAAGAAATATATGTCAATATAATACAAATACTTGAAATCTTTTCTCAAATGTATAGAATTGGTGTGCCTACTCTATTTGCTTCCTTTTCCCTCAGTTCTTGTCAACTTCTTCTTCTGATGATGATGAAAATTAATAAAGCTGTTGAATAATTTCGATACATGTTATAAATAGACGCCAACGGCGCATGAGAAGCTTCGTTGTCAGATGAAATGAATTTGGAGACATATTCCGTAGATTTGGATAGGGAAACCTAGTTTTCCATTGGAGTAGAACATGCACAACCTGGTTTTCCATTGGAGTAGAACATGCACAACCTGCAAATTCGAAGAAGAGATTGAGAAAAATATATTCTAGATGGATGCACATATGTTACGAAAAGTTGCCCCGTTAACGTGAATTGGACATGCACATAAGGATTTTAAACAAGAAGAAAGGTGTTTTTGATCCTAATGGATTGAAGAGAGATAGATAGATATATATATATATATATATTGTAAAGCGTTTATTCATTCTCTTGTGGATTACCAAAAGTCTTCAAATAATGAATCATTTACTTCTTGTATATTAAATAAAGGAAATTGATGTGAACAAAGTAAATAATCATTATATAATCAAGTCTCTTTTTGAAACTTATAGTACATGAAAAGTCACAAAATTAAAGAGATTAGTGGATGACAATAATAAGACTACAGAAAATAAAAATGAATTTAAATTAACTAATACAGAGTATTATATTTCACACATCCTTACATAAACACAAACATGCATCGCATAAAAAGTCATTTATTTATAATAATGTATTTATTAGTAATAAAATAAACTTAGGGGCCGTTTGGTTGGGGGTATTTAGAGGGCTCAATGGGAATGGAAGGAAATGATATCCATTGTTTATGTTTGGTATGTGGATATGGGAATAAAAAAAAAAGGAATCAATCCCTAAAATTTGGATATGGCCCAATACCACCTCCCCCCCCTTCATTCGGATTCAATAGCCAAGTCGGGATTCAAATATTCTCCCTTCCCTAAAAAACCCTCGCAGCTGCGCATCTCTTCCTCTCCGACGCAGTGGACTCCTCCTTCCGTCTCCAACACACGCCGCAGACTCCTCCCCTTCGCAGTGGACTCCTTCAGATACGGTAAAATCCTCTATCCCTTGCTTGATTTCTTTTCTTTTTATTTTTGCAGCTGAATACCTTTCCTGTTTTTTTCCTTCAGGCGTTATTTTTTTTTCTGCAGCTATGTCTTTATGTTTCCTGCGTTAGTTTATGTTTCTGTTTCCTTTTGTTCTGCGGTAGCTTTGCCTGTCCAAACTCTATGGATTTCTTTCTTTCTCTAATTTTTTTTTGAGAAAATGGGATTGTGGGCGTTCAATTGTATTGAACAGAGAGAGATGAAAATGAAAATTAAATTCTGAGTCTGCGGTCATCACGGGACTAGATGAACAGTCCCATGCCTTTGTTGTCTTGGGTCGTCTGCCAATTAAATGATCTGGGCAGAGCTGCAAGCAAGGAGGAGTCTTTTGATTCATGGTCCACCTGGGTCATTAGTTTGCCCTGTTTTATTTGGTTCTGTTTGTTTTTTGCATTTTCCCATGATCTCTTTTTATTTTGGGAGATTCTATAATTTCTGAAATCCTTTTTCTTTGATCCACTCTTTCAACCTCGACATGAATGGAAGTGTAGTTTTATTATTGTTAGGGAGATAATAACAGTATGATTTTTGTTTACAAGATTGTCTCATCAACCTTGAGGAAATAGTTAGCTAAAAATTTAATATTTGGGAAGAACTAATGAGATCCTCTGATGTCTTAAGTACCCTCCATGTATCAGGCGTTTAGAAGGAAAATGAGTATAAGAATCAAAATATTTTGGCTTCAAATCTGTTAGCTAAATGACAATAAATTTCTTCAAGCTGAATTCCTTTTTCCCTATCACTTGTTGATGCTAATGGTCTCATAAAACACTTATTGTCTAACTTTTTTTATTATGAACTAACTGAAGAAATTGACATCTGAGGGAGTCTAGTTGTAGACTTTCAGTTAGAACACTGCTTAAAGTATTGGAATCTTTCCATACTTGAATTATTATGCTCTTAAATCAAAGCTCCATTTTTCTTCCGTGTGTTACCAAGGACCACTGCTGCTTTGGAACCATTATCTTTCTAGAGACGAGAATAGTAACAAGGTAGTTATAGTTTTACTTGCACAAAAGCATTTGACATATCTTGTATTTGCTAGAAAAATTGAAGTGGTAGAACTAACATAGCTCTTCTTCAGTGAACACTATTTACTGCAGAACTTGCACACTCTCTGAAGTTTGTTGATTAATGTAAAATATTTTTTTGGGAACCAATAGATTTTCAAGTTAAAGCTTTTGGAAGAGAGCATGTTTTTGAGGATTCATTGCATTCATACAGGATGTTGAAGTTGAGTTTGAGTCGGGTGATGGAAAAAAGAAATTCGATGTGCCTGTCTTTTTCTTTCTCTTTTGCAGCTGAATACCTTTCTGTTTCTTTTTCTTTACTTTTGCTTTTAGTTCCCTTTTTTTTTTTTTTTTTATGTTTCTGCTCAATGTTGTGCTTGTCTTTTTCATTCCTTATTTAGTTTTTAATCTGTCAACATAATGTGTGTTTAAACCCACTTTCCTCTCTTTCTCTCCTTCTTCTTTTTTTCCTCTGTATGTAGGATGCTATTGTTTCTTTCTGTAGGGATTTTTTCTGGCTAAAATCTTGAACAATAATTTTATAAATACATATAGAAGATTTGTTATTATTAAAGAGATGATATTAAAGAATCCTTGTTGAAATTTACAATGCTACGTATTATTTTCCTCAATTGGTTGCTTATTGTTGTAGATTCATATGGCACGACCTCCTTTCGATTTTAGAAGACGTGACTTCATGTGCACCTTCTGAAATTTTAATGCAATGCTTCTAGTTTGCATGGTTCTCATCTTATGTCAACGTTCGCATCAATTATACTTACGATGTAACCGTCGAATCATGTCTAAGGAAGAAAAAAGAGTTAGGCGAATGCAATGGATGTTTACCCTTACAAAAGAGAGTGATGAAATTTGTATTAGCGAACTTCGAATGGATATGAGAACATTTGATAGATTATGTTACATGGTGAGAGATATTGGGGGTTTAAAAGATACTAGAAACGCATCTATTGAAGAAATGGTTTCCTTATTTATATACGTTTTAGCACATCACAATAAAAATAGATCAATTAGCCTTTATTGGAGAAGAAGTAAGGAAACAGTGAGTCGTCAGTTCAACCTTTGTCTACGAGCGATTTTACAGCTACACACTGTTTTGCTAAAGAAACCAGAACCTATAGCTGACGATTGCCAAGATGATAGATGGAAACCATTTAAGGTAAACAGCATATGAAGTACTCTTGTTACAAAGTTAGTGCTTTTATCTTCTTGTAGTCTTGTTTACTAATTCATTGTAATATTAAAGGGTTGCTTAGGTGCATTAGATGGTACTTTTATCGAAGTGACACCTCCTAAAGAACAGAAACAACGTTATCGCACAAGAAAGGGTGGTATTGCAATGAATATGTTAGGAGTTTGCTATCCTAATATGCAATTCATATATGTTTTGCCTGGTTGGGAAGGCTCTGCTCATGATGGTCGTGTTCTTCATGATGCTATTAGTAGGCCTAATGGGCTTAATGTCCCCGAAGGTAAAAAAAAATTTTCATAATAAACAAAACAACGACCGTTTATTTTTTAGTTTATTTTATCTCGAATTTAACCTCTTATTTAGTTTTATTTTGATACTTAAGGTTGTTACTACTTGGTTGATGCTGGATATTGTAATTCTTCTGGATTTCTTGCACCTTATCGTGGGCATAGGTATCATCTTAATGAGTTTGATGGGCATCAACCAGAGACAGCTGAAGAATATTTTAATATGAAGCACCCAAAGGCAAGAAATGTTATAGAGAGGTGTTTTGGTTTGTTGAAAGGGCGATGGAAAATTCTAGCTTCCCCTTCCTTCTATCCCATACAAACATAAGTGAGGATTGTCATAGCATGTTGTTTGATCCATAATTTGATTTGCAAATTTATGAATAAAGATTCTCAAGAGTCCATAACAGAGGAAGATGATGAAACAGAAGATGATGAAAGTGATGACGATGATGAAGTGGAATACATACGTCATATTGCACGAACTGATCACTAGACTACTGTTAGGAATGATTTGGCAGTGAAAATGTTTAATAACTAGAATGATGCTTATTTTGATGAGTAATGACTATTAGAGATGCTTATTTATTCAATTTTATTCCTAAACTATTTCAGTTTGATGTAACGCCTATTTCAATCAATGTGTAATGACTATTGTGGGATGACATTCAGTATTATGGTTAGCTTCAGTGAAAAGAAGTATTGTTGACAATTTTCGTTTGTTTTTATTGTTCTAATGTGTCTCTTTTCCTAGACTGCATCAACCTTTTCCTCTTGATCCAAATTGCTGCTGGCAATTGATGATATTTTGTGTCAATCTTGTCCTTCTTTCATCCACCTTTTGGAGATTAGTTCGAATGTTTGGCTTCTCTTTTTTCAATAAATCAGTTAAAAAATAAGACCTTCATATTTAGAGTTAAATAAGCGTAGGTACAGTTTCTGTTTATATGATATTTCTTTTATGTATGTTTAACATTTCTGGAATTTTTTTTTGAAATTTTATATAGGATGGAGAGCAACAATACAGCCAAGAAAGTTAAAATTGAAAAGACTGTTGCAGCTTCTGGCAGAGGAAAGCAGTCATGGTCTGAGAGCGAAACTTGGGCGTTAATCAGCTGTTTGCAAGACATGGCGGTTGATCCTCTATGGAAAACTGACGGGGGATTCAAGAGCAACTACATGCATGAGATACAAAGGATTTTGGTAAAAAAGTTGCCTAACTTCACAAAGCAAGTGAATCATATCGAGTCTAGGCTGAAGTTCTTAAAAAATAAATTTACTGCTATCACTGAAATGTGCAAGCAAAGTGGTTGTACATGGAATGATGTTGACAAGATGATAGCTTGTGAGCATACATGGTATCAAGAGTGGAGCAAGGTATGCAAATTATTTTGAGTTTCAAGTTAGGTTCATATTTTCTGAAAATTGTGTTCTACATTGTTTTGTGTTTTATTACTGAAATATATAAAGTTCATTTTCGTTGTTGTAGGATCGTACTGCGGCTAAGGGTCTTTTTAATACACCATTCCCTTACCTTACAGCGTTGGAAGTTGTATATGGTAATGATCGAGCAACAGGTGATATGGTTGAAGATCCTATGAGTGTCGCTCAAAATATAGAAAATGTCATTGCTAGGGAAGAAACTGATGAAAGTGATTCTGCCGACGATGAAATTTCTGTGTTGAATTCAGTTCAATCTAATTCCTCTAATACAAGTACTTCCACCAAAAGAAAGAAACTCTCTGCACTCAAGATCCAAAAGAAAGGAAAGAAAGCCAAGGTTCCACATGTAGCTGATGCTGATTCAGAACATAAACAGTTCAATGAAGAAATTCGGGGTTTCATGAAGAATGTAAGTGGTCACTTTGAAGCAATGTCAACTTGGATGCAAGGTGCTTCTTCTAGAATGGCACAAGTTCTTGAACTATTGGGTAAGCATGGGTTCAATGGGTCAAATAAGTACAAGGCTGCTAAAGCAATTTGTCAGGATCCTCTAAATGTTGACTTGCTATTCAACTTGGATGACAATGAGGTCAATGATTATGTGTTAACTTTTATTTGATTGAAGCTGATTACCAATCTCATTTTGAACTGAATGTGAGGCTAGATTATGCTCTAATATATTTTTGAATGCATTATAGCAAGCTATTTTAACTTGTTGGTACTTTATAGCTATGTATGGTAATTTTTTAGGATTCATTTTGAACAGCAAATGCAAACTACTGCTCTTGGTTTATATATAAACACTGTGAAAGTGGAAGTATTGCGTAGTTAATGTCTACATTAAGGTTACATTTCAGGAATTTTTTTGCAGCTATGTTTATAATTTTTTGCAGCTATGACTGAGAGCTATTTGGTGCTGCAGTAATACGTTTTAAAGCTATGTTTTTAATTTTTTGCAGCTATGGATTGAGCTATTTGGTGCTGCTGTAATACTTTTTGCAGCTATGTTTATAAGTTTCTATAGCTGTGATGTTCTGTGTATTTTAATTGAAGCCAACCACATTGGCCTCTCTCAAAATGTCACAGTAATTTGCCTTTTGCTGGAAAATTTTTGCAAAGTGCTGGATTTCAGTTTCAGTTTCTGGGTGATGGAATCGGGTGGACTGATTTGGAATGTTTGCTGATACCGTATGTTACTAAAGGAGCCAGTCTCCTTTTGGTATCTAATCTTTTTGCTGAAATGCTTTGTGGAGTTGCATCATGCTTGGCTGTTCCAGCATGATTATAATATGTTATGTTTCTGCATTTGGCTTGAGTTGTTGCTGCTGGATTTTGGCTACTGAATTTCGAAATTGTGGGACTTCGTTTCCAGAATTTGGTTACGCTATGGGGTATTAATTTCTAAAAATTATTTTCTGGAATTGGTAAGAATTTGGCTACGTTATGGTAAGACTATTTGTTTTAATTTCTGATAGCTCTTTTGTAGCTAGTGGTGCTAATTTTTTATTGTAATGCATTTGATTAGGGGTATGCCCCTATTTTACATGCAGTTGTGAATCTTTGTATTTTTTATCTAACAGGTTCATCTCGTTATTTTCTGGTGGAATAAATTATTTACCTTTTCTATAAAAAAAAATGTCAGTAAATTCTCTATTTTTGCAATAATAAAGGAGAAATTTGAATTATTTCATTAAAGAAATATAGGGGTAAATTTGGAATTTTGACTGATTCTCATTACTGATATTCAACTGAACCAAACATCATGTATGGCATTGATATCCATTCCAGGATTTGAACCAAACAACAACTATTCAGTATGATTCCCATTCCCATTGACTCCTCAATCAAATCCATTCCCATTCCGATTGACATATTCGAACCAAACGCCCCCTTATGTATCAATATGGATGTTCGATATTTTTACCTTCATTTCTAACCCAAAATTTATATTAAGTTATATACATATTAATAGAAAAGATATATGCATATATATATATATATATTTACGATTATTATATTTTTTTTATGAACATGATTATTTATATGATGGATCCTTATATAATATGAAGTTAATCTAATATAGAAATTGAAAAAATAACTAAAAGAAGTTAATAAAGACAAAGAAAAATATTATTTAATTAGAAAAGAGAAAATAAAACTCATGCACTCTAAAATTTAAATATTTATCTTATGTGGCATTCATATAAATGGTTAAATTAAAAGTCTAATACAGACATAAAAAAGTAAAAATATTTATTAAATTGTCTCTCAATGTGGCTGCCTTGTCAGCTTTAACATAATTAAATATAAGCTAGATGTGGCAGTCACGTGATACCCTCATATGATATATATGTTACAGTCTATTATATAGGGTAGATATATGAGAAAAATATTCATCAAGATGATCCTGACAAAGGCCTTGTCAGGCATCCAATCATATTGTGCCACCTAATACTTTTAAAATATTTTTATCACGATTATTATGGATTCTATTTCATCCATATCAATTCTAATAAATCTTATCAGTAAAATTTCTTCCTCTCTCCAGTGTATTGCCACTAACCAAATTTGTGTATTTTTATTCTTTTTCGTTTTCTTATCACTAGAAGGGATTTTTTTTTTTCTATTACAACTGATATTCATTTTCATTATTTCTAATTTTAATTTTAGTTTCATTAATATCATAATATAAAATAATTTCACAGCATTTTTTTGAATGTTTAATTCAAAATTAAATAAATATACCCGGCCTACACAAGAAAAAGTGACCGCTTAAGTATTATGAGTGTATTTATTTTGACACTAAGGGCTCACCTTTTTTTTTGTAAGGTATATTTATTTTAATTTTTAAAATTGATTTCAAAAAGTTATTGTGGAATTAGTTTTTTAATTAATTTTTTACATATATTTCTCTGTGACTAAGGATTCACTTTTTCTTAAGAGTGAACTGCCAAAAATATCACTTTATTTTTTCAAAATCTCTCATTTGGTCACTAAACTTTTTTTTTTCCCTACAAATATCACTATACTCTTAAAATTGGGCCGAAAGTATCATTTCCGCCGTTTGCTCCGTTTGTGGCTAACAGAATGTGAATCACATGCAGCGCACATTAATTTTTAAAGGCATTATCGTCTATTTACTGTTTATCTTCTTCCTTCTATTTTCTAAGGGTATATCTTCTCACTCCTCTTCTTCATTTTCTTGCTGTAGTCTTGACCTGAAGATGATGGCACCGGCGCTAGCAGTGGCAGTGCGGAATTTGGAAATTGGTTCGAGCTTTTGACCCTTTCAGCCTCCTTGCAGCCGCATCATAAGCAAGCGTAGCCTCTTTAATTGTGTCAAACATTCCCAGCCAGTGGTAGTACCACCCAATACAGTCGCGAATCTTCGCCGATCGATCACCTCTCCCACGGCCTCTTCCTCACCCCTCTATAACTCAACGGTCGGGAGAAGTGAATTCATCATCTGCATCGACCGTTGAGAGCTTCACAGCAAATCAGAAGTATGGGGTTGCCTAAAATTGATTGAAAGGTTGGTATTTGAAGCCACCGAGGACTTAGTATTGCTTTCACAGTTGATGGGTCATAGGTTTTGCTAGTTTTTAGGGAGTATAGGGGGCTGTGGTGGTGGGATTGTAGGCGGAGGGGTGGTGATAGTGAGTTCTTGAGGTTTCTCTTTTTATAATTTAGAAGCTTAATTAGAGTTGTTCAACTTTCTCTGAATTGTGTCGGATCAAAATTAATGGATCAACTTCTTTTCTGTTGGGTTTGTTTTGTTGATTGGAATTATGTGGAAGATTACATCCTTGCATCTCTTGTGGGTTTGTTTCGTTAATTTTGAGTCCAACATTTTTACTCTTGTACATTGGATTTGGAAACATGAATATGTTCAGACTCTTAATTTCCTTTGTTTGGTTACTTTGCTTGATGTTGTCGACTTGGTTGATGGCTACATATGACCCAGATGAAAATAGCGTTGTTGAGCTCCAGCCAGCGTGAAATTTGGAGGCCCTGGTGGGTGGTGATCATTTGCGAGGCGGCAGTGGTGGGTGGTGGTTTTTTGGGGTTGATGGGGGCGACGGGGTGGTGGTGATTTTCTGAGTTTGCGGGGCTGCAGCTGAATGAAAGAACAGATGTTGGGCAGCCAATGGAGGACTGGCCGGCCGACAGAATGAACGAGCAGATCTTGAAGACATGAGTTAGGGACTGAATATTTGTTTGAGTTTGGGTTTTGTATTTTTTGGAAATGATTTCAATTGAACGGAATTTTGTGACTGAATTTTGTTTAGTTTGTTTAATTCAGTTTTGAATTTTTTAACCCCAAGGAAGAACATGATGAACAGGATTTTGGTGTATAGTAGGTTTTTGGACAAAAGTACCCCTAAAATGTGGCATGTTAATGACACATGATGTCATTTCCGTTAACTCAAACAGAGTATATTGACGGAGTAACCTTTTTGGCCCATTTTTTTAAAGTATAGTGATATTTGTGGGGGGAAAAAAAATTTAGTGACCAGATGAAAAGTTATGGAAAAGTAATGTGATAATTTTGACAGTTCACTCTTTTCTTAATGTAGGGTATATTTATTTAAGTTTTTAGAATTCAATTTTAAAAGGAGTGAAATTATTTTAAATTAGAATAATAATGATAACAAGAATAAATTTTTTGAAGGCCGGCTATAATATATTTCGGAAAAAAAAAACAACTCGAGGAGGAAACATGGAGATAATTTTATTGGAGTAAATATAGTAATTGATTTAGATAAAATATACACCATAATCAATAGGATAAGCTAAAAGTAATAGGTGGCACAATATTATTGGATATCTGACAAAATCTTTATCAGGATCATCCTGACAGATGTTTATATAATATTAATAACATGGTTATTATGGACTTTATTAACCAAATCAACTCCTAGTTCTAATAAAATTCTCCCTCTCTCTTCCCACGTAGTCTTTTTTTCTTTTTTCTTAAGCCTAGTAGTTACTTGAAGACATGGTTTATTTCTTTCTACTGTTAATATTTATATTTATTTTCATTATTCTATCAAATTAATTTTTGTTTTTTAGTAATTTTATAACTTAAAATAATAAATAGTATCTTTAAATTTATATATATATATACACTCTACCCACAAAAAAAAGTGAACCCTTAAGTATTGGGTATATTTATTTTGTGACTAAGGGTTCACTTTATTTTAGTATAGGGTATATATTTAATTTAATTTTTGATACTAATATTTAAAAAAAATTAAAATACATATACCCTACACAAAAAAAGTAAACCCGTAGATATTGCGTATATTTATTTTAAAACTAAGGTTTTCACTTTTTTCATGTGTAGGGTAAATTTATTTTAATTTTACAAAATTATATTCACACAAATACTATGAAATTATATTTAAAATAGAAAATTAAGGATGACAACAGTAAATTTTATTTTTATACATACGAAGGATAGAAGAAATTTCATGGTTAAAATGTTTCATTACAATTTACTAAATATAGGAATTAATTTAATAAAATAGTCCATAATAATCATGACAAAATAGAGTCCATAAATATAGGAATGATTTTAAAAGGCACATGTGGCACAATTTCATTGGATGCCTGACAAAGCCTTTGTCAGGATAATCCTAACGGATAGTTTTCTCTATTAATATTTTGAAAAGCATATGTGGCACAATTTCATTGGATGCCTGACAAGGCCTTTGTGAGGATCATCTGACGGATAGTTTTCTCTTTTCGCCTTATTGTTTGTGACTGCTGTGTAAGTTCTCATAACCTTGTTTATTACTTCCTCCGTCTCATTCAAAGAATCCACTCTTTGAAATGTGTACAACTAATTATGGGTTGTGAGATACAACACCTAAAATAAGTAATTTACCACTATATTTTCCACTTATATCCTTACTTTAAAAGTATGGGTGTTAATTGTGAGTCACATATTGTTATATTAGTAAGTGAATGTAATATAAATGAATTCAAAGTGGACTCTTTAAATGTGACAATAATTTTTTTTTAAAATTGACTCTTTAAGTGGGACGGAGGGAGTACTATAATTACATAAACATGTAATATGTTATATAGATCCGCAGCTTCCTTCTTCCATCTTTCTCTTTTCTGTTCTTCTTTTGTTTACTCAAATTTGAAGTTCCATTTTGTTAACCAAAAAGAAAAAAGTTCCATTTCATGAGAATTGGAATCGAAATCTTGAAGGGACGATTCTTGGCCAGTTTTAGAACCGCTGGTTCCAAATTTAGTTTTTGCAGGTTCAATTCTTTTTCTATTCTCTTTTATTTACGTGTAATTATTTAAAATTAATTTTCTCACTATCTTTTATATATTGTAAATTATTAAATGTTCTAAATTTTTTAATTTATAAATATTATTTGTTAATTTTAGTTTATGAATGTCCTAACGTTGGGTGAGTAATATATATATATATATATATCATATATAATATACTTTTGTTGATATTTCTTAGTACTATTATTTGTGCATTTACTAACAAAATATAAAAGTATATATAGATAAATTTATATTACATATATTATTAAAATAATTACTGAAACCTTCTGAAAAATCAAAACCCTTGGCCATGGTCCCAATTCAAAATCGCTGGCTCGGTTATAGTAAGAACCAAAACCATGACCATATTTAATTTTATAGTGTCACAGAGTGAGCCACAACAATAAAGGGAGATTGATGACGATAGCAAATATGAGGGCAAATAATACTTTAGCCAAAAATGTAACTGGCAAAAAAGCAGATAGATGCGCACCATGGTTTGAAGTTGAACGACTACGTATTGAAGTTTTTCGTACGTCTAATTGATTATGTAACTATGTTATCAACTTTGGTCACTCACATGTGTCCTTTTAATTATTTAGGTGAAATAAATGATTCATAAGTTTTACACTCAAAATTTTAGTCCTCCATCGTCGGAATAGAACAGAATTTGTTAAATATGGCAAACGAAACTCGTATGACTATTACAACCAAGAGTAATTTTGTCCAAATTTATCTGCCCTTTCAACCTTCTAACAAATATTTTTTTAACAAATTACCTTTGATTGTCATGATAATGTAAGTATCAGTATGTATATTTAACATATTTTGTTTCAGACAACATGGACCAAATTAATATTTAGTTTGTACGAGTTTAAACAGAAGTTAGTTTCAAATGTTAAACCAAAATAATTGAAAAGGGGTAGATAATGGACCAAATGAAGGAACAGAACAACCTTGGAATTCCAAGTTAATTTGGAACTCAATTGGGGAAAATGAAATGAAAACTCCTTCATGCTTGATTGCCAAATAAGGAAGAAAACAAGGGAAAAAGCTGTGGCACAAAAGAGACTAATCATATAACCCACACATGCAGCTCACAGACATCATAATTCATCCCTGTCTTGTCTAAGATATCCTTAAATATTCATATAAAACACAACAATGGACTCTTGTCATTTTGAACCAGTTTTGATGTTTCTGATTGGAAATTTGACTGAATTCCTTTATTTTCATGTAAGATTTTGGGCTTCCCAATGTTGGTTTTAGAGAGGGATTTAGGGTGATATCGAATCGAGTTTTAAATACTATTTATGTTCGTTTATTATCGAACTGATCTCAAAATTGTTTGTGAAAGTGTTGTTCGCAGTTCTAATTCTTAATAGTTAGGTATGTGCATGGAACTTTATTTAAAGAACAAAATCTTCAAAGTGATTGTTATTATAAATCATGGCCCTTTTCTGATTAACAAAAAAGTCATTCTTTTGGGACCTTTTGAGCCCTTGTCTGGTTAATTTTCATTGAATAAAAGAACTAATAAAAGAGAATTTCTTGTCTAAAACTCTATGCATCTTTGAAAAAGTGAAAAATAAGTCTTCCTTTTTCTCTCAGACCTACCTGAAATCCCTCATTTTCTTGGAACCTGTCTATTGTCTTGTTTCGGAATGCCCACTAAATTTGTTTGTTTGCTGTAATGGAACCTTAAAACCAGGAAAATGATGATTGTTGATGACCCATATAAAGTTTGACCTTAATTTGCATCTTATCTAGCTGCTCAACCACTTCAAAAGCCAAAAACAGCTACTGTTGGCTTCATTGTTCAAGAACAAACAATTGTAACTATGACAGACAGATATCTCTTGCTTCTTTACATCAAACTAAACAACAAACAAAACAATACCACAATGTATCGATAAAACCGGCTATTTTACGGTCATCTGAATCCAGGTTTCGACATTTCAGAATCATGAATAAAGTAATGAGGAGGCTGAGAAACTTGTATTATTGCTTCTGGGAATCAGTTTTTGGATTGCCTTTGCAGATGATGATGTTGCAGGGAGACTGTTGGACTTTTTCGGAGAGTTCTTGAGTAAATCATCAACTTTTGAATAGTCTTCTCTTTCATGCTTGATTTCCTTGAGCATTGCAGCCACATCTTTCATTGTAGGCCTTTCATCAGGGCTTGAGTTTACACACAATAAGGCAATGCCTAATGTTTGTGTCATTTCATCAATCTCTGATTCAGACCTGGAAAGTAAGCTTGGATCAATGATTTCCAGGCTCTCTCTCTTCTGCTTCACCCAGTCCACCACATGAACCCCATCTGGAATTGTTGGATCGATAGGCTGTTTCCCTGTCAGGACTTCCAACATCACGACGCCATAGCTATACACATCGGTTTTCTCTGTGATCTTCATCATGTATCCATATTCTACAAGAGCAAATATATGTAAGGAAATGAACTTGAAAAATGAAGTAAATTTCAGTTGACAAAACATGAGTGAAAGGAGATGATTACCAGGAGCTATATAGCCATAGGAACCTGCCACGGTGTTGGATGATCGAGCAAAATCACCATCTTCAACAAGCTTGGCAAGGCCAAAATCAGCAATGTAGGGCTCAAACTCCAGACCAATCAGGATGTTATTGGCTTTAATGTCTCTATGAACAATTGGAGGGACACAGTCATGGTGTAAATAAGCCAATCCTTGTGCAGATCCCAAAAGAATTTGATATCTCAGTTCCCATTCCAGAGAACTCCCGCGCCTTTCGTGAAGAAGGCTGCCTAAGCTCCCATTAGGCATATAGTCATACATGAGCAATCTAGTGTTCTTATTCCAACAATAGCCTAAGAACCTTACAATGTTCTTATGCCTGATTGTGCCCAGAGTTTTTATTTCTGCTGAGAAGGAATCACGAACAGCACATTTTTCGTCGTTGCATCCATTGGTTGAGCCCATTGCTGTTGGCCATAGTTTCTTTACTGCAATAGCCTCCCCATTATCCATATCTGCGCGGTAGACCACTCCAGAACTACCTTTTCCAATCACATTGGGTTCCACAAGGCATTTCAATACTTGATCTATCGAAACATTGAGCTTCTGGAATGGAATGAACTGCCAGGGCCAAGACTCTCCCTTTTCTGAATCTTCATCACCACTTACAGACCTCCTTGCTCGTAGAACTGCCATTATTCCCATGATCACCATTGCAACTGTCACAACGACAAGCAATGAAATTGCAATTTTGGTTCTCTTTGACCTTCTCACATCATTCTCATTTTCAGTTGGGATATTGTCCTTGAAGCACACATCCCATCCTAAGCGGCACAAACCTTCATTTCCTTCAAGGTCCGATACTGATAACTGCCGAAATAGCTTGCTGTCAGGAAGATTACCTGAAAAACAATTGTGTGACACATTCAGAGACACCAGATTTTCCAGTCTGCCAAGTGGAGTCAAGTTTCCTTCAAGCTTATTGTGAGAAATGTCCAGGATTGACAGCTTGCTGAGTGCAGATATTTGAGCAGGAATCGACCCTGTAAGTCCATTACAACTGAGGTTGAGAGATATTTCAAGAGATTCAAGTTTCCCCAACTCAGCAGGAATGGGACCAGAGAGATTATTGCCACTAAGATCCAGAAACTGCAGACTTGAACAGAGGGATAGTGAAGGAGGTATCAATCCAGAGAACGAATTTCGGCTCAGAACTAACTTGTTCACAGAAGCAAGACGGCCCAAACTTGCTGGTACAGGACCCGAAAACTGATTCATCGAAACATCCAAGACTTGAAGACCAGACAGGGTTGATAATGCATTGGAAAGGGGACCTCCTAGTGTATTGTTGCTTAGGTCTATCATTTGCAGCTCCGAGCAGCTTGCAATCTCATCTGGTACCGGTCCAGATAGGCGATTCCCGCACAACTCAAGAAAGTTCAACACTTTAAGGCCATAAATCTCCTTAGGAATCCTACCAGTGATCCTGTTATTTCCAAGCCTCAATCTCACTAAAGAACTACAGTTACCAATTTCGATAGGCAAAGACCCCGAAATGTCATTAGAAACCAACAAAAGCTTTGTGAGGTTCTGCAATTGGAACAAGCCAGGGGGTATACTACCAGTGAGTGAATTGTGAGACAAATCTAGAGCCTGAAGGCTAACACAACCGGCCAAACTTGCCGGTATGCTTCCCTCAAGCTGATTTTCCCAAGCAAAGAACACTACAAGGTTCGTCAACTTTCCCAACTCAGGTGGTATCAAGCCTGAGATCTGATTAGTATCAAGCTGCAGTTGCATAAGATTTGAGGCATTGGAAAGAACCGAAGGAATCGAGCCCGAAACATTATTGTTGCTAATCATGAACTCCTCAAGCTCAGAAAGACCCCCAAAGGACCATGGTATAGTCCCAGACAAGGAATTCAAAGAAAAATCAATCATTGATAATCTACTACAGTTACCAATATCCTCTGGAATAACCCCAACTAAATTATTCTGCCACAACAAAAGCCTATCCAGATTTTTCAGCATACCAAGTTCAGGTGGAATTGAACCAGAAAGACTATTGTCATACAAGTACAAATTGACAAGCTCAGAACAATTTCCAATTTCAGGCGGGATTTCCCCAGAAATCATAGTAGTGTATATAGACAATGTCTTCAGTTTGGTAAGCTTACCTAACGAACGAGGCAGAGAACCCGAAAGCCCGGTATCCGCGAGGCCTAAAGTAGTCAAGTTCCCGCAGTTCCCAATCTCAACAGGGATTTCCCCGGAGATATCCGTATTACCACCGATTCTGATAGCCTCAAGACTTGAAAGTAGGCCTATTTCAGGAAAAATGCTTCCGCTAAGAAGGTTATCATAAAGAACCAGGTTCTTCAAGCGTTGACAATTGCTCAACTCAACTGGGATTTTCCCCGTCAACTGATTAGAGTTCAGGACCAAGTCTTCGAGATTTCGAAGCTTTCCAATGCTTTCCGGGATGCTCCCAACAAGGTTATTTGAACTGAAATCAATGGCTGTGAGAGAAGCACAGTCACCAATTTCAGCCGGAACACTTCCGGTGATGTTAGCATCGGAAATGACAACTCTCTGTAGGGATTTGAACGAAGAAAGATTCGAAGGCAACGGAAGCTCCAAAGGGATAGACTGAATGTTAATCTCAGAAACAAATCCCTGAGAATCACATGTAATAAAAGCCCATTTGCATGGACTCTGGTCACTTAAATTCCAGCTTGAAAAAGACTCATCAGACGGTGAAGCAGAGCCATGCAGCCATGAATACAGAGCAAAAGCTTCATGATTACTGGCCGAGGCGGCGACGGAAAACGAATTGACCAAAAGGGTCGAAAGAATAGTGAAAGAGAGGAAAAGGGGTGGTGACAGGGCGGTAAAGAATGAATGGAAATGGTGGTTTTGGTTAAGGTTTTGCCTCGAGCCGGGCCTCGACATTTGCCTCAATTTCCAAACTTCCCTTCTCGGGTTTGCACCATTTAGGTTTCGATGTTTTTCTTTCTCAATCTCTGTGTCTTCTATTTTTTCTGGGTTTTGCTTCCTTCAGACTCAAAAACAAACTCATAATCCCCTGGTTTAAACTTCTCCACACACTCACCTAATTCTCCACACAAACAAAAAAAAAAAAACAAATCTTTTACAAACCCCAAGATTGAATAAAGAAAAGGGATTGTAAAGCTACAACATTTATTAAAGAAAGAAAACAGAATAAAGAAATCAAGAAGCAAGGAATACCTAGAGATTAGCAAGGTTTTGCAGAAGCCAGCACCACCTCCACCACCTTCACCATTTTTTGATTTTTCTGCTCCTCCTAGGATCCTACACTCCCTAATTTTTTTTCTCCCTAGTGTGTGTGCTTTCATCAATGGTGAATTAAATTATAAAAAACACAGTAACATTTGAGAATGGTGGTGAGATTGTGAGTGGTTTTTGTTGCATGGAGTTGGTCACGCGAGAGAGGGAAGGCAGTAAACAGCTGTCTGAGAGTTTTGAATATAAATTTGTTTGGTTTCTCTCTAGTTTAGTTTAGGCATTTGTTTGGTTGACTCATTTGTGGCTTGTCTGAGTTCAGCTTATGTAAGAGTGTTTGTGTGTGTGTGTGTGAAAGCTCATACTCCATTTTTTTTCAATTTATTGTGGAGCTTGTCTTCTTTCTCCCTTTTCCAACCCCCCTTCTCCCCACCACCATATTCTAGTCTTCAATTAAGTCTAGTATGTTTCCCAATATAAGTCATTTTATATTTTCAATGACGAACTATATCTATTTTTTTGATGTTTGGTCGAATTATGAATAAATTATTTTGATTTTGAAAATTATAAATGCTTTCCTGAACTTTTATTAAAAAAAAAAATTTGGTTTATTTTTTGACTCACAGTGAAAGTGATATCGAGTTGTGTCGCGTCAAATTTAGAGAACTCAAATTGTGATTATAATTTATTAAATAATTGAATCTAATATTTCGTTCATATTTTTTTCATTTATTGAATAAATAAGGTCGAATTGAACTCTTACCGAGTCGAGCCTAAACTTTAGTGAATAAAATTTGTATTCGTTATCAATCATAACTAACAGAAATAGATTTTGTAATTATGACAAAATCACAAAGAGGTATTTGTAACTATCAAAATCACAGGGATGTATTTGTAATTCGCCCAAAAATAGCTATTTCAAAATGTAAATCATTTTAGCTATTTTTTACACATTTTTCCTAAATTTGCCTTTCACTAATAAAACATTTAATTTGATACATTAATAACTGGTATCACACTTATTATACTATTAATGAAATGTTCAATCCGTAGTCATTTTAAAACTTTTGTGGTATGTGTGTAAAAAGTTAGAACGGTGTACATTGTGAAACCGGCGTAACATCATTGAATTACCCTCGGTATCTCTTAAATTTAAGTTCTACCATTAATGCAATCAAATTTAATTTGGCCCAAAATTCTGTGTAATTTCAGAACTCTGGCTGCAATTGGAGCAATCTTGCAACTCAAGTACTCACTCCATCTGGCTACAAATAAAAGTTGGCTTTGACGACAATAAATATTAGTTATGTGCTTTTTTTTTAATTTATTTTACAGTTAATATTTCTATATGTGTGGCGTTATAACCGCGTAAATAAATAAAGTTGGAATTTACCTGAATATAGAGGATTGTGACTTTATGGTTAATTATTCAGTATCTGATTTTTTGTTTTATAAATAAATATTTATATACGTGTAATGTTTTATACTAAAAACTTATACAGTGCATCCGTTGCACCACGTAGGATGATGCAACCAGATATATTTAGTGGATAAATGTTATTTTCATGAGCATGTAGACGGTTTAGAAATAGAAATAACTGATAATTGTTATTTTACTATTAGTTGACTCATGAGTGCACTATTTTTAATGATGCAACGGATGCGCTCAATAATTTTTATACTGGCCAGTAGCCTGTGAATAAAAACGTAAACAAATAAAGTTGGATTGTACCCGAATATATGTAGATCATTAACATTTTATATTAGGTAACTATTTTCATTTTTAAATCTTGGTCACCCCAAGGTTTGAATTCATAATATCGGGATTCGGGATTACAAATCTCATCCCTTAACCCAATCCTTAGGTGGGCCCTTATTCGTTTTACAAATAATATTGTATACATATTACTGTTTTATACATGTAATATAGAAATAAAAATGTAAACAAACAAAATCATTAGGTTTTAGCATAAAATAAAAATAGAGAATTAGGAATTTATGATTAATTGTTTATTTATTTTTGTTATCTCATTTTCCGATTTATAAATGTAACGTCTTATACATGTAAGATCAAGATATAAACATAACAAATGAATTTGGACTTTATGAGAATATAGATTATTAGGACTTTCATTATTTTAGAATATAAGTATTTCAAGTTTTTGTAAGAATGTTGCATATTTGTTATGAATTTGCTTTCTCTTGTTAGAAAACTCTTACTCATAAATGAATGTATCTCTTTTGCTTTAAATTTTAATTGAACTTTATGTTGTTTTCTTTATGAGTTGTGTAGCTTTTAGTAGCAAAAATTTAGAATGATAATATTTTTTTATTTTTTATTATTATTGATGAATTCTATATATGTGTGAAGTGGAGAAATTATTCAGTGAATTGGATGTATCACGCAAGATGTGCATCTAGATACATTTAAGATGAGGTGCTATTTCGGGGAGATTTTGATGTACATGTTGAAGGTCCAAAAATGTGAATATTGATCAATCGTTAACTTGCTTCACTATTTTATGGATGCATTATATATATCTAATAAGTGGCCTATACGGCCCCCATTGCTTTAATATGTGTCTGCCTATTTTATATTGCCACTTAAATTTCCAAATTAAATAAATACATTGTGCACACACGGGTGCCCCCAATAAACCCACCCTTATAATTTCTTCTTTAATTTTGTTTTCCTTTTATCATGTACTCACCCGTTACAATATTTCCTTTTTATTAACAAAAAAAAATTATTTGTTTTTTTTATATTTGTATCTTTATTATAAATATAATGATTGCATACTACTTACAATTAATTTACAATTTGAAAGTAGTATAATGAGTATAAAAAATAATAAATACTTTCTATTATATAATATGAATTTGTACTTTGTTATCGATAATAAATTGTACTTTGTTATTGATTATAAATTGTACTTTGACAGATTTTTGTTCTTACATTTAAATGAACAATACCTTTTTTAAGGGGTAGAAACGAGTCGTGTTCCCGGGCTGGCGTGTTCGGGTTTGTAGATTGGTGTGTTGATATACATTAACTTTAACCTGTATATTTTTGAGTCGTGTTGAACCTAAACTATTTATTTTTGTGTCGTGTCATGTTATGTCGACCTTATTTTGACCCTAAGTGATTCAATATTTTTACTCAAATTCGATCTAAACAGAATAACTCAAATAATACATTTAACATATAAAAATCGTTATATTCACATTAAAAAGTATTTTTTAAACTTTTATGTTTATGATACATCTTCGTAAAGATTTACTAATTTGTTAAACAAGTTAAAGAGGTCATTCGAATCAACCCACGGATTGACCTAACCTGACCTGAAGTTTAATAAAGTATTCTTCGTATTCGACCCAATTTTGACCTGATTCTTTTTGCGAGTAATATCTAAGCTACAAAATGCGCATTAGATCCGTGTCGATTTTCCTGTCGGGTCACAAATTGACACTCCTACATCTCTTGAAGGGTAAAAATTAAGAACTGTAATGCGCGTTTAGAGCACGTTATGTTAGAGCTGTTAATATGAACAGAAGAAACCCAATTTTAGCTGACAATTAACAGAACAGAAGGGAGCATCCATTGAAATTAGCAATGGCCACCAGATCCGACGTCGTAATTCGTAATTTTTGTAATCGGTTAATACTTGAGTTTTTTAACAAAATAACACATTTTACAAAACTAATTACTAAAATAACACAAATTCAAAATTAATTACTTAAATTACATTTTTTTTGCCCAGTCAGCTTTTAAATGCTCAGTCAGCTTCTTCTTTCTTCCTCTCCTTCTTCTTCTCACCCACCGCCGCCCACCGCCGCCACCACCGCCCACCGCCGCCGCCGCCGCCACCAACAAACTCTCATCTTCTTCTTCTTCCTCTTCCTTCTTCTCCTTCTTCTTCTCCTCCTTCTTCTCCTCCTCCTTCCTCTTCCTAAATATTATTTCTTTGGGCAAAATTTTTTCTTTTGGGCAAAATCCTTCCCCCTTTCACCATTTCTCCACGCCGCCACTTCCAATCCATCACTTCCAGCGCCGGAGAAGAAGAGGAGAAAGAAGAAGAGGGAGAGGGAGAAGAAGAAGAAGAAGAAGAAGAGAAGAAGAAGGAAGGGGAAAAAGAAAAGAAGAAGATGAGACATGGGTTTGAAGATGAAGAAGAAGAAGGAGGAGGAGAAGAAGGAAGGAGAAGAAGGAAGAGGAAGAAGAAGAAGATGAGTCGTTGGCGACGGCGGCGGTGGGTGGTGGTGGGTGGCGGAGGTGGGTGGCGGTGGGAGAGAAGAAGAAGGAGAAGAGGAGAGATGAAGAAGAAGAGGAAGAAGGAAGAACAAGAAGAAGAAGAAGATGGAAGAAGATGAGAGTGATGAAGATGATGAGGAGAAGAAGGAAGGAGAAGAAGGAGGAGAAGAAGGAAGAGAAGAAGGAAGAGGAAGAAGAAGAAGAAGATGAGAGTTTGTTGGTGGCGGCGGCGGTGGGCGGTGGTGGGCGGCGGTGGGTGAGAAGAAGAAGGAGAGGAAGGAAGAAGAAGTTGACTGGGCAAGCTGACTGGGCATTTAAAAGCTGACTGGGCAAAAAAAATGTTATTTAAGTAATTAGTTTTGAATTTGTGTTATTTTGGTAATTAGTTTTTTAAAATGTGTTATTTTGGTAAAAAACTATTAATACTTTAGGAAATTCAATTTTGAATACTCTGTTTGACTATTTATTTTTTCTTTTTTTAATTAAGACTACTTACTGACTTCATTAATTAAAAATACTATGATTTCAGCAGCTCTGAGTATGAGAATCACCCCATTTATTTTATTGTGGAAAAAAAAAGCCTCCAATATTATTCAAATACTTTCTATGTCATTTAAAAAGTATCACTTGAGCAAACAATGAACAATTCAATAAAATAGTGAATTGTCAAAAATGTCATATTACTTTTCCAGATTCTCTCATTTAGTTACTAAATTTTTTTATTTCTCACTAATGTCACCATACTTAATTTAAAAAATAGGCCAAAAATGTCACTGGGCCGTTTGTCTACGTTAATTTTGAAGAAATGGCCGTTACTTGCTTGTCATGTGCTCATTTTTAAGGGTATTTTTGTTCGTTAATGTTTTTTTTTTTCTTTCCCAAATTTACTATTCATCTCCTTCCCCAAATCCCTCCACCTTCCTCCTCGCTCCTCCGCCTCCGCTCTCTCTCCCTCCGCCACTTAAGTTAAGGGACCAAAATGAACAATTTCAAGTTAATGAACCAAAATAAATACAACATCCCAATTTAAGGGACCAATTGAGTGATTTAACATTTAAAATATCTTTGCCTTTCTAATAATTTCCTATTCTTTATTAAAAATTATTTCGAAAGAAAAAAAACTTGATAACTAATACGACATCACATAATATGAGTTACTTGACTATTTTAACTTTAAATTCCGAATGTTCTTTTTCCTTCCCATAATTGCACATAAGTTATGATGAGAAATCACTATAATTTTTTATCGTGTGAATCATCACTCTTATTATTTGGGCAAATTAGTTTATGTCCATTTGATAATTTCATCAAATTTTAAAGTTTCTTTGGTAATTTAATCAAACCTAAAATAAGTATAAAAAGAAAAAAAAAATTTCCAGTTTCTCATAACCCACTCGTGTTGACAATGATCCTAGATTGTGGTAGCCAGTCAATGATGACGTGGCAAACCCAATATCCAAAAAAGAGTAGGGGAAATCACACAACATTCTAAAATTATTTTTAAAAAATATGGGGAAAAAAGTATTTAATACAGTAAGTGGGATTGAAATGGAATGGTAGCTTTTGAATTTAATACAATAAAACACATCCCATATTTTGAGGGCACCTCACGTGAGCACACCGTAAGAATCTTCAATGTTTTGCTTGCTCATTTGCCTACTAAAATATTCCATTATGAAAATAAATTACTTTACTCATTCGCGTCAATGCAACTTGTATTATTTAATGGTAAGATCGTTTGTTTTTTTTTTCTTATTTCTGTCAAAGTGATAAAAAAAATGAAAGAAAAAGGAAGTGATGATTATTAATTTTTATCTTGATTGATTTGTTGCACTAAAATTAAACGTGCATCACATATCTATTAAGAAGTACAATAATATAACTATTTTTGAGTTATAAAATATAGTTCGAAATAAAATAATTTATAAAGACAAATGAAGTGCTACTTATACTACTAACTAGTAGTGCTACCACTTTTTTGTCAACACCACAGTTTATATTATATGTGAGAAGAGTACACTAGTGATTCGTTTTCACGTATAGTACTATTTGATTGTTATTTTATGTTTCTTGGAAAGTTAGAGATACTATAATTCAAACTAAAACCAAAGGATTGGAGTGGTGGATTGGATTTCAAACTTTTTATGATTTATATTTTGACTATATTAATAAGTAGTTAGTTGATGCATGAGATTGCTAATTGGGTGGCCAAAGTAATGAAAACAATTTGTTGGCCAAAAGTTGAAGACGAGAATAAATTAGGTGTCATTTGAGTTTATTTTTATTTCCTTTTGAAGGTACCGGCTTGTTCTTTATGTTGGGTTTGAAATCTGGTTTTGAAAAAATAATTTTTTAATATAAAAAGAGTATTGAAAATGTAAAAAAATATAGGTAAATAGTAAAAAATTGTATTGTAAATGATAAAAACTGATTATAAAATTATTTTTTCAAAATCAAATTTCAAACATTGTTTCAAATTCAACATAAAGAACATGCCAATGTAACATAAATGCCTTATATGTTACTTTTAAGAATTTAGTGGTTAAAGTGACCCCAAAAAAAAATTTAATGACAAAAAATTGACGGTAACAAGAGTTGTGGCCTCTATTGTCTAGTGGTTATAAATAATTCTTATTTAACTAATACATAACTTTTTTGTTGGCTTAAAATAAGATAAGATAATACTTAACTTTTTTTTAATTAAATAAGTAAATTCATATATAAAGTTATATTCAGGAATAAAATAATTTTTTTGAGGGACAATCAAAATTTGAAATGTATAGTACTATTGCGTAAAATACTAGTAATACTATCGGTATCATGTACATGGAAAATAATTAGATATATATGATGCGTCCATAAAAAAGTACAACAAGTCAATGATAGATCAGTATTCATGGGACACACAGTGGCGGAGACAGACTCCTAAATGCAGGAGGGCAAAATATTTAGTCAATATACAAGCACAGATTTTGTACGCAATATTTATTTTGTTCTTTTTCCCCCTAAAATAGTTACTGATGTGTAACATTTCTTTTCTTTTTTTTTTTCTCCCTCTAAAATAAGTACCACTTTTCAATGATATTAAAAAAGATCATGAAATTTAAGTATATAATTTAAGCAGTATTGTATTTTTATTTTGTCAATTTTAAATTTTCCCTATAATTTTTGGTGGGACAATTACTCAAATATTCCTAAATTTTACACATTTGATATTATATTAAGTGGGGTTTTCAAAAATTGACCCACTAGCAATACAGGTGGCTCCGCCACTGTATACACATTACTTTCCCCCAAAATAGCACATTCTCCCTGAATGTATCTAGTTGTACCTGCCTACGTGAAGCATCTGATGCACTGAATTATGTCTCCACGGACATGTTAGAATTGTAGTAAAAATGCATGAATGACTATCTAAAATAAATCTTAACATACTAACTTTCTAAGTATACTCATTTAAAATTAAAAGTATATTTTTAACGTTTAAAAGTTCAGTTTCAAAATAGAAACATTATACAAGTATGCAAGGGATTTGAAGGTTTTTTGTTGTGGAAAACCAGAGTTCGAATCCTGACAACTTTTAGGTGCAGTGACGTCATTTTCATGCAGGTACAAGCGACAGCTATAAGCATGCGGTTCTCTCCGAATTAATCTTTTCCCTTTCCAGTGGCTTCCTAATTGTTGTTTTGTCGAGAGTCACCCTACATTGTGTGGAACATATTAATCGCATTTGAACGAATTCCAACATCTTTCTTTCAAAAACAAAGAAGGCAAATGATTCTGATTCTTTTTCTTCTTTTTACTACCTTGCAACAATCAAAGTTTTATCTCATGTGACCTTAAAATTACAAGTCATTCCTTTTATCAATCTTCCAACGTCCCATACGTATAAAAATATGAAATAAGCTATTTAATTTTATTGTATTTTCTTTACATTTGAAAACTACACATAATTATATGAGTAAATATATAAAATAAATGGTATTTATATATGATGAGGTTGAAACTGGAGGAAGACAGAAAATGCAAAACTTTTAATAGGACCGGCAATTTTCGACATGACATGAAAATACGTTACGGTATAAATGAGATTAGGGTTGAGCCTTGACAAGTTTCTGGGTTATATGTGTCGACCTGAATAACACAAATCATTAAACAAATATGATTTGTTTTGAAAAAATCAACACGTAAACCCGTTAATCCGAATCCACCACGAGTAATTTATAGTATAGCACAAATACACGACCCAAACCCAACATGAACTCGAAATGTTTAGAAGTTAAATAGGTCGAAACAATAAACACAAATAATTAAACGAATAAAGTTAAGTTAGAAAGTGTCGACACAAAAACCCCCAACTCTAACCCTATAAATCGAACACGACACTAATTGAAATCTACTTTTTAGTAGTTCCAATATGACTACAAGAATAGGCAAGGAGGAGGAGAATATGGTTGAAAAAGTAAAGAAAAGAATGGCAAACGGCGCAACCCCATAGCCCCTAAATTAAGGGTCGTGACATCGGGAATGTCCCCTAATGGAATCTACCCACGTTTTCATACTGTCACTGTCACAAGCCTGAAACTGAACCCTCACCTCAGCTCTGAACTCTATTCAGTCCCACATTGGCCCTTTAACCACTGCCAATATCCATCCCTCTTTTGGCTTTCATATAATTTTTGTTCGAAATTGTTATATGCAGTAACCGTTTTACTATTTGTAATAACATTCCTCTATTAAAATATAAAAATATTCTTGGCCTGAAAGAAAAAAGAAAAAGAAGAAAATCTGGTACTGTTCACCGTGCGTGAACAGTACTGTTCACGCACGGGTGCACAGTACCCGATTAGAAAAAAAATTGAAGAAATACCGCCGGTCTCTCCGTAACCGTTTTACTAAACGCAATAACATTTCCCTGTAAAAAGTCTAAATTACCCTAGTACGATCCATATTACACTATAAGTAAACACTATATTTATTTTTTTACTTTAAATTACTTTGCATAAATTCTCTATATACCCCTTCATTATAATTTTCAGGAAAAAAAACCCATTCAGGGGGGATTTTTTTCCCGGATCTACGATTATCCGGACGTTTTTTCTGTTTCTGCAACATTTCGGACGGGGAGACTGTCTCCCCGGACGGAATTCCTGGAATACCGCCGACCGCCGGCGGTATTTCTTCACTTTTTTTCTAACCGGGTACTGTTCACGCACTGGTTTTCTTCTTTTTGTCCAGGGGCATTTTTGTCTTTTCACAGGAGAATGTTACTGCGAATAGTAAAACGGTTACTGCGTTTAGTATGCCCTTTTTCTTTATTTTCGCAATTAATAGTCATATTTTTGTTTGTTTTGTTTTATAGGTCGAGGTTCAATTTCTATCTAGAATCGATTAGAAAAATAAAGAGTTTAGCAAAATCAGCGGACATTAGGGCTCATAAGTTTTACGTATAGTTAATTTAGACAACAACATATAATTCTAACGACTAAATATTAAAAGTGATTGTTCGTTAACTCGAATTGTTATCCCGTGTTATTAATATATGGAATGATATGTGTAGTTTCCATCCCTCAATGTATGGTTTCAAGGTTCATTGCCATCATTAGAACTCATTATTGGCTTTGAAAAAAACTCTAGAGGTTTTTGCTTCTAAGCATATCTTAAGAGTTTTATAGAGAGCATTACAACTTCTTCTTCTTCTTCTTCTTTTTTTTTTTTTGAAAACAAGTATTACACCTTTGATTGTGAAATAATCAATTTTTTTACTTTGTGTTCAAGAAAATGTACAAATTCCTCTTCTTTTTTTTTTTTAAAAAACCATTTTCAAAGCCTTTAAATTCCTTTGTTCTACAACTTCTACATTGAGCCCATAAATAAGGTGGCCAAGACTATCCTTTTGGTCCAGGCTTCAAATGTATTTGATTGATGGGCTAAACAGTAAATGCACTACAAAAAACTATGGGCTCTAAGAGGAACTAAATTCGTCCTTTTTTTAAAATCAAATTTTCAATTAACTTTGTTTCAACTCCGGTCACTAAATCTAAAATTAATTAATTTATGCATTAGAAAGAAAATCTAAAATTTTAAGCTAAATCCGTGGCCTCTTTCCAGTTATTCCTAACAGATATTTGTATGTAGTTAAAATATTTATCTTTGTCGGGTGTAATTTGGAGCGTCTTTTAATTACAATTTATCAAGTCTTTTGTTTCGAACGTTTATGTTTGAGATGCTCCCCCAGCTTCGTTTTTTAAATTTTATTTTATTAGCTGTTGGACAATTTTGATTGCCATTATTATTCTATGGTCTTAAATAATTAAATTTGGTTACAAAATTTAAAAAAATAAAAGGGAAAAGAAAATTTTGAATAGACCGCTAGTTGAAACCCCTAACTAACATTCGAAAACTTAACTGGACTTTTGGATATTGTGGAAAAAGTGATTTGCAGAAAATGAAATTTATGCACTCGAATAATGCAAATATGAAAATAAATTTATCATTTATTTAACCAAATCTCGTCAACAAGAGAAACCAAACATAACATTTTACAAATAACTACACTCGAGAATGAAAAAGTAATAACAATTTCTAGTATTTTATGTCATTTTTAGCAATTCAAAATAATTTAAGATTCACGTAGGGATGGCTATCTCAAATTCTGATACGAAATGCCGTTCATTCACATTAAATTTTCGGGCCCCAAATGCATCATTTAAGCCTTCTCATTTGTAGAGCATCAAAAATTATATTTTACATAAATTTTTTTATTATTTTTAATACACTATTAATATTTTCAAAACCAATTTAAATCACAGTTTTTTATTTTTCCAAAGAAAAAACAAATCACAGTTTATCCTAAGGATAATTATTCAGCAGGTAATAGATATAGAAGGAGCCCAAAACCATTCAAACACTAACACAAACCTCCACGCCCGGGCCCAAAACGAAAAAGAGAAAAGGCAAAAAAGAAAATCGAAACCGCGGAAGATGTCGGCGGCGGCGGCGGCGGCGGCAGTGGTGAAGGGGTTGGTGCTATCCCGGCCGGTAACTTTCGTAACCGGAAACGCCAAGAAACTGGAGGAAGTCCGTGCTATACTCGGCAACTCCATACCTTTTCAGTCCCTCAAACTTGATTGTACGCGAGATTCTCTGAAGATATGATTTTTATACTCAAAATCGAATGACATTTTTCTTGATTATTTTTTTGATGGGATTTTCTCAAATTTTGGCGGGAATCTGTAGTGCCAGAGCTACAAGGTGAGCCTGAGGATATCTCAAAGGAGAAGGCAAGACTTGCTGCTAAAGAGGTACTAAATTCTTGAATCTTGAAGCATACCGTACTTGTAAACACTTTTGTGTTGTTTATTCTAGTGATGATGCATTTCTGTTATGAATCTTTGTCTCTTTTTTGCGTCTTAGTTTTCTAATTGTGTTTGAACTACTGTTATTGATGAAACGGGAAGGATTGTACAATTCTTGATGCTTGATGTACTGTTATTGATTGATTATTTTTTGTGTGCCCTTGAATTCTGTTTCTCAATGGAATGAGAAGGTGAATGGACCAGTGCTGGTGGAGGATACTTGCCTTTGTTTCAATGCTCTAAATGGTCTACCTGGTGAGCCCTGTTCATTTCACATAATAGAGTTGGATTTTTTTTGGAGCCTTTCTTCTTTTTTGAGATTTTGGGAGGTGGTATAGTTGCTCATAATGCGAAATCTGGTTAAATGATTTGCAGGGCCGTATATGTAAGTTTTCTGCTTCTGATTCTCAGTTTCCATCTTCTCAGGTCCAGCTTTTTGTTATTACATTTCTTCAATGTATACTGTTAGGGAGACAGTTTATTGACTTTGACATGTTAATGATGCATAATTCTGTATTCTTAGACCTTTTCTTTGGATATATATACACGATTCGAAAATTTGTGATGATAATGTTGTTAAGCAGGGCTTCATGTTACCACATTAGCATTTCAGTGTTTGTGAACTACTAATGTTAATTTTTGAGCCTCTTGTTTGCTCCATTGCAGAAATAGCCAAATTTTCTCGAACGACTACAGTCAACAAGTGGCACTTTTACTCTTATCTAGCGAATTGCATCTAAAGCTAAAATCACATTCTTCTATTTCATGGCTTTGACAAAATGAGTTTCTAGATGCACTTGTTGGGGAACTATATCTAATCCTTTGCAATCTTAAAATGAGTGCTTGACTTTTTTATTAAAATGCAATCTGGATCATGAGATACCATGTTAATTCAAACAGAGAGGTCTGATCATTTCCTACTTTGTTATTTCTATTCTGGAAAGTTTAAACCTGCTCATTTACAGAGTCCCTCCAGCTTTCTGAGGTTTAGTAGCCCCATTCCTTCCTCGAAAACGGTGCATCAGAAGTTTCCTCCTATTCTAGTGTCTTAGCTTGCCATGATCTTTAACATGTGTTTCGACAGAACTCTATGTTGAGATATGATCTAGATAGTCAGCCCTATATAGTGCGGCAAATGTTATAGTATTTGTTGCAACTATAAAGTTGGAGCTGTTGTGGTTAGAATTTACACTAAACTTTTGTCTAGATTATAGCCAGTGACTACTAGCAACATATCCTTGATAAAATCAAGCTTTGTAAATTTATTTTCAATCAATCTTACATCTAATATATTTGTTTTGCTTTTCTGTCGGCAATCTGAAAATGCAACTTTTAGCAAGTGGTTTTTGCAGAAGACTGGACATGAGGGTATTGTTTCTTATTTCCTTTTTGGTTCCTTTTAGTGTCATTTCCTGTTTGTTCAAGACCCGTTTGTTTCTTTCTAGGACTGAACAACTTGTTGATGGCATATGAAGATAAGTCAGCCTACGCACTTTGCATATTTTCTCTTGCTCTTGGACCTGATGTGCAGCCATTAACTTTCCTTGGAAAAACTCCGGTATATTGTCTTTTGTAGTAGAATAGATATTGTGGTATTTATGTTGCATGTTGCTTGCTCTGAGCTTTTCCAGAGCTGTATCACAAATTTGAAACTAGTAAAGGAGGCTGTTCTATTTTTGTGGTTAGCAAGAGTTCCTTTCTCTACAGGCTGTTGAGACTTTTTTGTATCTGCACGCTTTTCATATTTTGTGTAAGACCTAGCTTCGAGTGTACCTCAGTTTAGCTATCTGTGTTTTCCATTGTGAAGTTCATCCTGAACAAACCTTGGATGTAACAAACCTTTCTTGAATCATATGGGATGTGTATTCTTGCAGTTCATCCTTCTTCTGAACTAGTAATTTTCATGAAAAAAAAAAAAAAAAAAGTATTCTAAGCTAAAAATTCTTTGCATTGCAAAGTTTACTTGGCATTTTTTGTCTCCTCCTTTTACGTTCTGACTTTGCCTTCCCCTACAAGACTCTGCTTTCTTGGAGTGATGATGTACTTATATAATTCATTCGTTGTAAAGTTTTGCTTTTCTGAGTGTTAATTTCTCACAGCCTGCTAGTTTAGTAACTCTGGAATTTGTTTGGATTGGATTTCAGGGAAAAATTGTTCCTGCAAGGGGACCCAATGATTTCGGATGGGATCCAGTCTTTCAACCCGATGGCTATGATCAAACGTAAGACACTAATTCACCCAGCCTTGTGGTATTTGTTTGTTGTTGTCATTACTTCATCTGAATGCATATCAAATCGAATGAAATGTTCTTGCTGCAGTTATGCTGAAATGGCAAAGGAAGAGAAGAACAAGATTTCTCATCGTTACAAGGCTCTGTCGCTTGTGAAATCCCATTTCGCTGAGGCTGGATATGTTTTCCAAACCGACACCACCATTTGAGGGCGTTGCAGATGATCTCTTACAAATTACAATACCTTTGTAGGAGTTAGTTTAGAACTGAATCGAACATCTGGAAACTGAACTCTTGATGAAGTTGACATTGGAGTTTTCTGCTAAATCTATAGTTTTCATTCTTCAAACTACAACCTGGATATGCAGAACCAAAAATATGCTTAATAATGAACATGTATGCCAAAAGGAAAAAAGAGTCAAACAGAGAAATGAGGAATTCGATTGTCCGGGGATTCGATCCCTCCTCCAAGCAAAGGCAAATTGTATTTTCGGCCAACCTGCTCTGTATGGGTAGCAATCGGGCTGTGTCTTGGTTGCCGAATCGTTTATAGTGTGTTAAATTTGTAATAGATTTTCGTATTGTATCATAACGTATTTCTTAGGATTGGCGATTTAGGTCGTACTCTTGTTAGAGAATTCACTTATAATTTGTTAGCTTTCTAGCTAGAATGATTAATGTTAGGTTAAAAAGTAAAAACTTTTCAGAGACAAAGCCACTTCTCAGTTTATTCATGTCAAAACATGAATGATTACTGGTTTATTTTGCCATTCTCTTTAAAGGTTGGATAATCATTTCTAGTATGTATCTTATTCTCCGTTGAAAATGCTAATATATACTTTATACGAAAAATTAAAAGGGTCTTTTTTTTTTTCCCCTCAAATATTAAAAATGATATCAGAAACATAATTATTATAGTGAGACTAAAAAAGACAATTCAATCAAGAGTTATCAGTTTGTTGTAATGTAATTGAATGTTGGTTTTGATTTATTGAATCCTTTGTAGAAATACGTAACTGGCAATTTAGATTTTTTAATAACAAAACTAGTACTCAAAATTGATAATTATGTACAAAATTCAAATGAGTAATTATGTCTTATAAAGTTTTTTTTTGAAGGTAAACCTAATGAGACACATTGTTGTATGGACGAATTCTGACATTTGGTAATTGTAGAACACTTGAGAAAAAGTACATGCATTTGAGGAAAGTTGACGGATCTTGACCCAATAAATTGGAGGTGCCAATAATAATACATTATCAACTCTATAATAACTAGACAAGTCCTAGTGGAAAGATGAAAAGTTAGAAATTTACGGTAGAAATCTCTAATTAGAATAGTATTTTTTTTGTAAGGGCCAAATATGCAGTAATTCTTTTTGGACTGAAACATAATTACATAGTGATTTTTTTGTGGGGCCCAGGTCTATCCTAATCCCCCTATCTTCCGCCTCTGGTCGCTAGCACTCCAAAGTTTAAATTAGTATGAAACTAGAGTCAATTTGACTGAATTTTCCTTGCCTGAATAAGATTTACATTCCAATAGGATTGGATGCTTGTGGTTATAACAAATTGTGGGCTTCTGTCGGTTGGTCGACCCTGAAGATATCGGAGCAGCCACCAGATATTCCGGTTATTACCTTGCGACCCTGTTACTCCCAATCATGGGTAGTTAGTTGGAGCCAACCCAAATTTATGTAGATCCCCTTAACCGCCTCTTAATGGGATGCGGATAACAAGACCTTTATTCCTCGAGCTCAACATAGTCGATTGATGATGTAGCCCTTGTTTTTAAGACTCGGCGATTGACCTCGATGGTGGGTCTTGTTAGGCCTTGAACTAAGCATAAACCATCGGGCCTAAGATTGGACCAGTGGCCAAATCAGACACACCATAAACCAATACTTATTTACATTCAAACAAACTAATAGTTTAGAGAGGGTTAGAAGTCCATCAAACAATTTACAATGAAGGAAAACTTTGGAACAACTTCTCACAATTAACTCTTGAATCAATTCAAATTGAGAAAGGGGTGCACCGCCCGTGATGATTATTTGTCTCCAAGTATCATTGTCATAATTTTTTTTGGGTTATAATTGGTTCCAAGGCATAATCATTAACCTAACTAATCACTAATCATTCTGAAATCCAAAATCAAAGAATTTAATTACTCCTAAAAAAACCAGGATTAGTAGTAATTAGTAAGACAAAGAAGATCTTACTCTTTTCTCAAGTCTTTTCTTCACGAGAGATTTTAACATTTTTGGAACCCACAAGCACCACCAGCAGCAATTAATTAATTAATTATTTTTATACAAGTCTTATTAATTATCATTCCCCCCAATTCTCAAAATAAATAAAAAAAATTTTGAAGGGAAATTTACTTTTCATTATTTATAAAAAGTTTTTATTACAATTGATTACAAAACTTGATTAGATAACGCTTAAAAGATTGCCAAAGTGTAAACAACTATAAGCACTAACCGACCTTACCATCTTTGTGTTTATTTTTCAGACCAATTCTGTCACCCTCTAAAACAATCAAGACATAAAAAAGTTTAGTGTTACGATTCATTTGGGCGTTGGAGGAAGTCTTCAATGTATATTAGCTAGAGGGATCTATCGAGAGTTATGTAATATTTCGAGAATTCATATTTCAATGTCAACCGTAGATTTGTGTACAAATTCTATTTGCAATCCTCGTAAAAGATTTTTGAAAATTACTAATGGCTCCTTGAGTTGGGCAAACTTCGACATAGATAGCAAAAAACTCTTCAAAATGTTTAAGTGTTTTAGAATTGATTTAAACTTATTAGTACTATAACCAAGCTATTTGGGATGAATTCATAATTGTTCGAAACTACGAGAACTGATCGATAATCTAGTTAAATCTCAATTTCCCCAACCAAAAAATTAAAGAAAAAACCACTATAATAAGTCACTGTGCTAAAAAGAAAGAAAGAAATTAGAGCAGCAAGTACTTTTTCCAAAACGCCGCAGAACATTTAAGAGAGGGATGAAAATGAGATGAAAGTGAAAGTGAATGGTACCCAATTCCAAATTGTTCGAAAACTAGGGAATGTGACAGCTCCAACCTCTGAATCTACATGTGTAGTTGGGAAAACGCATGAACATTGGTACATTAACCCCCTCTCGGTCCGGAGTTATTTACTCTAGAAAGACTTCAAAAAACCTCTTTACGGTATAGGTTATGTTGGCAAATAATATTTAAACTAAACTTGTATTAATTAGGTAATTATAATTGTAGTAAGATTTGTTATTTGTCTGTTTCTTATTTGGTTTAGTGTTTATCTTGGATAACCTAGTTGTTTTAGAAAATAGTTCTGAATCAAATTTATGGTAGGATTCAGGGATATTTTAGCCTATAAATAGAGGCATTGGGTGATTATTGTAATCACAAACAATTATAGAGATTGATAGGAGAAACTGAATAGCCTTCGGGTTGTTTATCGACCAAGCTTCAGCTTAGGTGCGCCGCACAGATTGTGTGTGTGCGAGTTTGTTTATTGTTAGTTATTACAAAAAAAATTTATTTCGCTGTGCATTGATCTCTTTAATATTATTTTGAATATATATTATTTTTATATCCTACCAGTTCTGAGTTTGAATCTGGGATGTCATACCCAAATATATCATTTGCAATCACAATGAATGATTACTGTCGAAAATCTCATCCAGCGAAGCGATACGTGAGTCACGCTATAATGTAATGGCTGATTCAGAAAGGGAGAAAAAATTTAAAAAAAAAAAAGAAAAAAAGAAAGTCCATTAATTGGGCAGAAAAAAGAAAAAAAAAAAAAAAAGGAAAGATAATTGATTGGTCACCTAACATGGCCTGTGGACCCTACCTCACATGCCCGCCTCAGTGTTCTAACTCTATCTTGCACGTGGGACTGGAGTTTCTTCTTAAACTTCAACTTCAATTTCGAACAACAAGTCAACAACATTAATTAACAGTAACTTTGGCTTTGGTTAGGCACACGTGTCTGCGTGGCTTCATGGCTACGTACACACAACACATTCATATTATAAGCCTTATCGGAAGAGACAAAACCACCCCTATTTTTAAAGAAGTTAGGATAGCACCTTCATCATCCCTACGTACGGACTAACATGTGTTGCATGGTACAAATTGGCATAATTTGATTTGCATAATTCGACTGAGAGAGAGTCGTTACGGCGAGTGGCTTTTATTATTTCTTTGTCAATTACTTCCTCCGTCCTAATAATGAATTGTTTTGTGTAATTTTGTAAATAGTTATACTTTTAAGCTAATTGATTGAGATGGAGCATTAATCAATTAGAAACCAAAGTTTTAAGTTCGTTTAGTTGTTTGGATGTCATGTTATTATGGCAAGTTTGAATTGAAAAGAGGGAGTTTCTTTTGTAAGCCGTTTAGCGATCTGACGGCGAACTTTATGTCTTTAAAATAAATACGCACACTGCAAACCATACTTGTTGTTTTAACACAATGGCAATACGTTAGAGACTACGCTCATACTCGAAATACATCAGTAATTAACAACAATACATCAGAAATCAGACTCAATACTCGATAGATACACCATGAGCATAAAATTAATACGCGTATTTTTTTATTATATACGAACGATAGTTTTTAGACGAAAATGGATACACAAATTGTGGGACAGTTGGACCACCATGTACAAGTTTTTGTCAACTGAAAATTAGATAATGGAAGTGGGAAAACAAAGAAAAAGGTCGTAGCTAGTGTTAATGGAGTCATGCATGACTTGTTAGAATAAAATTCTAGTGGCTTAAGTTAAGGAGAAATTTGAACCTAAAGAAAAAGGTAGCTTCTCAAAGTGGATGCCGCGTATGTCTGCGTGATGCGTTTTGAGACTCTACTGATGGTTCTGATTTTAGATTTATTGCAAATACAAAGTCAATTTCGAAAAAGGGAAAATGGACCCTCCCCCCCTCCCTTGTTAGAAAGCCTTCCTCTTTTTCTTTTTTTTCTTTTTTTTTTAATCTTTTCACTTTTAAGATTTCATTTCATGGTATAAGTCACGAACATTTTTCTGTGAATAGTTTATTTTGCTCTTTAGCTAAAAAAAAAAAAAAAAAATCCATTTACACTCATTCATTTTTCACTCACACGTGTATCTAAATATGGTCGATAGTTACGAGAACGATCCATATTACACGGTAAGTAAACAATCTATACATTTTTTTATGTAAAGTTTGTTTGTTAAAAATAAAACCTTGTCTGGCCAGAAATTTTGCCAAAAAAAATCCCAAAATAGACGAAATTATGCCAGAAAACTTGCCATTACCAAAAAAATATTCCAAAGTCCCGCCCACTGGAAAATCACGCTCCCTGTGGGCGTGATTTGTCTTCTTCAAAATCTCCCGGGCGGGATTTTAAGAAATACTGCAGCCCCGCCTATCCCGGGCGGGATTTTTATTGTTTGAATATGATTTTTTTTTAAAAATATTTATAATTAAGTGACATTATAAACTTTTCATAGAAAAATGTTTCTGTGAATAGTAATTTGGTTCCTGCAAATAACAATTCCGTAAGTGAGGGGAATGTTTCATTTCTACTGCATACAGTACAACACATCTTGCAATTCACTTCACCGCAATCAAAGAAAGAGTTAAATAGTTAGGTGTGTTGTTTCCTTCTTTCTTTCTTTTGACATTTCCGCAATTTGCTCATTTCACTCTCAACAAAAGGATTAAAACAAACTCCCCTTTTTGTAGACTAGTGGAATCATATGGGTTTTTTTCCCCCAATATTTATATTGGGGCCAAAAATTACTAAAATAGACAATTTTTTTTTTTCATTCCCAAAGTATAAAAAATGAAGTTCAGAGATTCGTTTTCGATTCGTTTTCATTGAAAACGAATCTCCCAACTTCGTTTTCTTCAAAAATAACAAAAAAAAAAAAACTTTCTTTGAAAACGAATGAATTCGTTTGTTCCTTCTTTTTTTTTTTATTAATTTCAAATTAATTTTTTCCTTTTTTGTTTTTTTATTAATTTCATTAATTCAAAAGAACCCCCGTAATTCGTTTTTGAGTTGTTATGAAAAAAAGACAAAATATAATTATATAACTAAAATTTTAATTTGTAATTTGATAAAATTTTAGAGGAAATAATTTATGGCATTTTTTGAAATGGTGGTCAATTACCTTTGTCTTCTTTATTCTCTCCATTTTCTATATTATCGCGCCTACCTAATCCCACTAGTATTCCCTATGCAAGCTCATTTAAACTAAAAATAATTAAAAATGGAAACATCAATATCGGTCTAATGTTATTTCTTTTTGAGATAAACGAATTTATGAGTTTTGTTTTTAACGGAATTAATTATTTTTAAAACCTAAATGCGTGACTAAATTTTTAAAGATAAATAAATTCCCCAAATTCATTTATACGGAGATTTTATGTATTTCAAAAAATGTCGTAAATTACTTCTTCTAAAATTTTATTGAATTACAAATTAAAATTTCAGTTATATAATTATGTTTTGCCTTTTTTTTATTTTAATAACAACTCAAAAACGATTTACTGGGGTTTGTTTCGAAAACCCTAAAATTCACTTTTCATTAAATAATATTTATTTTTTAAAATGAATAAAAACTTAGAAACATATTGGTGAACCGTTTTCAATGAAAATAATTATTTAAATATAATTATTTTTATTTATTTTAAAAATCATTTTAGTGGAATTTGTTTCTTAATGAAATTAATAAAAAGCAAAAAAATAAAAAATTAATTATGGAATTCCTTTATTAATAAAATTACTAAAAAACAAAAAAGAAGAAAACGAATGCATGGAATTCGTTTTCTTGAAAACGAATTCCATTATATATATATTTTTTGGTTAGTTTTGAAGAAAACGAAGTTGGGGTATTCATTTTCAGATGAAAACGAATTTCCCAACTTCGTTTTTTATATTTTGAGAATTTTGTTTTTGATTATTTTCGTATTTATGTGTCCAAAATAAATATTTGGGGAAAAAAATTGAAATCATATGGTTTTGTAAAGGTTTTGTAATTATACCGCTTCTAGTTCAGATTCTTTTTTGTACTGCTAACTGTGCAACTAATACCATTCCAATCTTTAAACCACGCACCAATCTTATAGCATCGCAACCACGTACTCTTAAACGTTCATCTATAGTATCGTGTTTAAAGCACACACATTTTAATGTTGCGCTACAAGATTGGTATAGAAGTATACCACCCATGTTAAAATATATCGTAATATTTTAAGATTCACCTCTTTAAGATTAATCTATAAGTTTATGGATAAAATCCCACGTCTTGGGATGAGGATGTGTCTCCCCTGCCCCATATGGGGACACAACCTATCATACGACATGGGATTTGAAAGCATAGTTTTGTGCTTTAAACGCTTTTAGTTTAATGTTGTGGTACAAACTTGGTACAGAGATATACTCGCGACACTAAAAGTACAGAAGTAGAATCCAATGGGGGCCAATCAGCAATGCTTTTGTCAAGGAGCACATGTGATGCAATCTATCAACCAATTGGAAAACGAAAACAAAACCAAATGGTAAATTGGTGCCAGTAAGGCACCTAATCTTGTAGATCACAAGGAATAATCACTCATCATTGGTGTAAATATCAAATCTTTAACCCTCTTCACCCATGTGCACAGGGAAATAATCATCATTGCACTAGTAATAAATCATATAGTATTAGTACTAAAATCTTTGATAACAAGTTTGAACAACAACCAAGAGAACAGGAACAGGACTGTTTCCATTGACAAGCCAAAAGTGAAAACAAATAAAAATAAAATAAAAAGACTAAAAGAACCTTGTTGGTTGCTTTGCTATGCAATCATCTATTACAAAAGATACACTTCTTTTTTGTTTTCTTTAAACTTCTCCATTACTGGAAGGGAGGGGTTGATTGGCTAACTGACATTCACACTATGGTAGTATAGGACTCACAAAAGAGACGCAACAAAACTTACAAGATGAAATTAGTTCCTAGAAAAAGCCCCAAAGACCAGACAGATTTTAGAAGAAGATAGATAGATAAAATGGTGGTTAGAACTTAGAAGAACAATGGAGGAAAACCAAGAAGAAGAAAGAATCAAGGGTTTGAACAACGCTTCTGCACCCGCTTCTGGAATAGCATTCATTTCTTTCAATCGAAGCAGGCCGAGGTTGCCAACAATGGAGGAAGAAGAAGAAGAAGAAGACACGAAGCATATAACAGAAAAATGGATTTGGGATATGAATGAATTGACATGTGCAAAAAATGTACACTTGCCAATAATGGAAGGATGAAAGAAAGACTCACAAACAATGGCTGTAATTTGGTAAATATAGAAATGCTACTATAAAGTAAAAGAAAAAAAAGAAGAGAAAAAAAAGGGAAAAAGACTCTGTTATCTGTGTGCAACTAAATGAAGTAGCTAACAAGTGCGGCCTCTACGGCATCCAAGGGCGCCGGCGCCAGAAGTAATTGTTCCCACCATGGAAGAGGACTTGGCACTTAAACTTGAAGCTCTTGCATAGCTGGCTGAGGCTCCTGCTCCAGAGGGAGTGAAATAGGCACCATTGAGCATCAGATCACCCTCTGATCTCCAATTCCAATGCTTCCATGAATACTCAGCAGTCTCAACTCTCTTGGTTACCTGTCAAATCCACAGTCCAAATCAAAGAAACTCAGTCCCTTTTTCCCTTATGCTCATCTGGAAAGAAATTCATTCACATCCTATTATTAACAAACTGTACATTACCTCCTTAGCAAAGGCATTAACGGGGGCGAGGTACCGATTTCCCTGGCTATTAATTGTGGGGCTAGCACTTCCACCAATGGCATACATCTCCCAATGAGTGTAGTCATTGTTCACCACATGGAAGTATCCATGTCTGCACCTGCAATATGTTACCAAATTCGCTGATATTAGTATAGAGGGAATTAGAAGATCAGTCTGTGAATGAACTATTATTAGATTGACATGAGTTTTATTAATTACCTTGGCATTCTCTGAATGAGACCCTCACCAAAGTGGTTGTAGGCAATTGTCACTTGCATTTGCTTGTCTCTCACATAGGAGTCACTGTGACCCAACAGCATTACCTGTGTTTCCATATGCATATGGTTAGCATTAAAGATCAATCAGAGGAGGTTGGTAAATAGGGTGGATTTCGAAATTGACAGACCTCATTATGGTGAGTGAAGTAGTTGTTAGAGATGGTAATAGCGGTCGAGCCCATGACAGCATCAACAAGGCCATCAGCACAGTTAGAAAGGGAATTGTGGTCTATCCAGATATGGCTCGAACCAAAAATGGAAACAGCATCCCCATCAGCCATTGTTCTCCAACCATAATGTGTAGGTGAGCTCCTCACCATGGCATTTCCAGTTGGCTTACAGTCATGGATGTGCAGTCCATGGATAATAATGTTGGTAACAAACTGGATTGTAAGACAGCCTCCATTAGCAATGTGAACGTTTGTTCCACGGGCATCAATGGTTTTGAAACTGTTCATGATCAGCTCCTGCTTCAATTGGATCACCATATCACGCTTAAATACAATCCAAAGGGGCTCAGTTTGGATCACAGCATGGCGCAAAGTACCAGGCCTGGGATTAACAGGATCATCATCACCAGAATCAGTGACAACATAGTACCGGCCATCGCGACCACCAATGGCATTGCGCCCGAAACCAATGCCACAGTCAGCAAGGCGCTTTCGGTTCTTTTGCCAGTTGGGGTCACAACGCCAGCAGTCATCAATAGGATTACCAGTTCCACATGAGAAATATCCAAGCTTTCGCCTCTCAGTATTGTTCTTTATGCTCCTGTTAATCCAAAATGGCAAATGCTGCTCAGTTAGAATTAATTCAAGACGATTATCACCAATATAATTAACAGTAAATGCATCAGATGTTAAGCATAGGCAATGTTCCAATATTTTATTCAAAACAAAAGGCAAGTGTAAAGCTCATATGTGGTCACGTGCCCCTGTCTGATATTTTTCTTGGCACAATTATTGTTCTGCTTAAAGGAGGAAAACAGACACTAGGATGCAAGAAAGTGAAAAACTTTTGCTACATTGTGTGTCGGTGGAGGAACTAGTTCTCCTAGCCTTCTCTTTAACAGCCAAATACAGAAGATAAAAAATGAATCTTTACATTCAGACATTGCAGTCAAGTTCTAAACTTTCAATCCCTTTTTTTTCTTTCAGACTCACAACATTGGAGAGAGACACAAAGATGGATAATGCAGTCACGTGAGAAAGATAACAAAGAAAACAAAAATATAAACTATTCAGCAAGAAAATTCCAAATTAGATCATCTAGTTATCTGCAACACCGGCATGGAACGCTCATGTGTTGCTTTTCTAGCATGCACATGCACTTCTTACGCACATGAAATTCGATGTGCATATGCATATGACAGAGGAACAGCAGTCAAATGATACTTTTTTCAATTGGAAATTAAACAGAACTCATCTGGATTAGGTACTCCTTTTAATGTAGTACTTCATATCATAACCAATCAAATTACATGACAAAGGCAGATCTAATCTTTAATTAATTGAGTCTCCCATAATCCCTTTATTTAAATACAAAAAATTGAAGAAACGAAATTCTTTTATCACTTCGATAAGATTAACAACGTGTACGGTCACCTAAACTATGTGATCTGTGTCAACAACGTATGAATCAAAATGATTATAGAGAGCGCAAGACACGGATCTGACCAGAGTCCTTTGGATATTATAAAAAAGAGGAAGTTACAAACAGCGTCAAGAATGGATTGGTTCAGCTCAGAATCCAAACAGAGGACAATTATACCAATTACCAATGCCAACAAATCTTGGATTCATAAGGGTTATTGAATTCAGTAGCTCAAATGTGACCAAGAACCCAGAAAAACAATTGAATCACGAAGGGAAATTCATTGCTACAGTATTATGATAGTTGGGTTTCAGAGTTAGAGGACCACAACAAAACCAACTCTTCCAACAACCAAAAGCAGAGCATTGAGTAAATGCAAGTGGAAACCATTTACTACAACGAGAGAGACAACGAGGGAATAAAAAATAAAGAGGCAAAGAAAGAAAAGGGAACCCACATATCCACCATGGAAACAATCTCTTCAGGGTCATCAACTGCATGTTCACTCAAAGCAGCCTCAACCTCTTGCAACCTGAAAAACAACCCAAAAAACCCATCACCATTTATTTGTGGTACAACGAATTACTTCGTTTTTCCACTTCATTTCGGTGAGCATTTAATTCTTGTTTTACACCAACCAATCAATTTTTATTGGCTGCAACTAAAAAGTTAAACCCACACCATATTCCAATAATTCATATCCCTTTTCTTCAATATCCGATTTACATTAAAAAAAAAAAAAAGTAGCTACCGACATTAAGTGAAAGCATATCACGCAGGGGAAAAAAAATAAAAAGAAAAAAAAGTGGTCGTGACACAAAATACGGTAGAGCTGCCACTCTCTAACACGCACCACACCATCACTGTGTGAGAAAAAAAAAACTATGAATTTTAATTTTTAACTATTTTTATTAATGTCTGTTTAATAACGGTGCTCTAGGTGGTGGGTGGTGGTGGAGGGGGCAGGCAGGAGTTGCGCATTTACTGCTCCCCACACAAAACAGTTAACTGAAAACTGAGGATTCTTGTGACGTAATGTCGATACTGCCCCCATACGGTTTTGCTTTGGAGTGAGAGGTTCGCGAAGGGGTAATTGTGGAATGTGGGGATAAGGTAAATCGGTTGAGGAACCAATGTGGATTTGGTAAAAATTGGACAGACGAAGAAGGTATCCAAGAAACGGAAATAGAATTCCAACGAAATAAACGGTTGAGATCTTACGTTAGAATCAAGGACCAGGGATCTTAACGGCTGAGATTTTTTCGGGGGAATATTTCTTCTTTTTTTTTTTAACCTTTTCAACTGAGTTTTAGGTTGGGCATAGGTGGTTGAATTATATCCAACGGTGGCTGACGGCGGCATTGTTTGCTTGGGAGAAAATCGACGGACGAGATTGGAGGATGAGGTGTAAAATCCATGGAGGTAAAAGAAAATTTGATTCCATACATTCCCTGAGTCGACTCGGAAGAAGGAAAACCAGTGTTAATTACAGAGCTTAAAAACACTTTACCTGGACGCCATTGTTGAGTTGTGCAAGCTCTCCAACCTCACCTTCTCCGCATCACTGAAAATCCAAATCAAATGCACGGCATTTTCAGAATTCTCTACTTTCTTCATGAAAAAAATCTCTGAATTTATTCCCAAAAAAAAAGAGAGCACAAAATTAAAGCAAAATTAGGCTTAAAAATGCTCCAATTTTGTTTTAGAAAAGCAGAATTTCCTCACTGTGATTCAACCCATGGTTAAAAAACAGAAGAACAAGAAAACCTCAAAAAACAAGAAAAAATCTCGTAATTACATGCATGTAGCAAAATGCTCTGCTTTTAAAAGAAGAACACGCAAAGGAAGGTGAATGTGCGTGTTTAAAAAGAAGAAGCGGCTCAAAAACCTTATATCCGGAGCTTGAAATTTCCATACGGAACCGGACATTCCGACAACGACGACAACCAGAACCGCCATTACTGCACAAGCCGACACCACCCATTTCTTCGCCGAATCACTCCCCATTGCGACACACGCACACTCTGTCTTTCTAGAACCCGAGCTTTCTCTCTCTAAAATGGCAGAAGAAAGAGCAAAATCTGGGATGAGAAAAAGCAAACCGGGAGGGAGATGCAGAAGTTGCAGAACAAAGCAGAGAGAGTCAAAGACGACGAAGAAGAAGAGAAGGAAAGACTTCTCACACTCAGCACTACCCCCAACATAACGGCCTCCACCTTTTATAGACTGTCCATTCATTTAACGTTCCTGTTCACGACCGTCTATCCGCATCCATTTCATTATTAAACGTTTCTTTTGACGGCGTTAAAGAGTCAAATAGATTTTTTCTTTTTAACAAAAATGAAAGTTTCATTGTTCACCGAAATTGAAAAAGTTAAAAAAAAAAAAAAAAAATTCCCTGTTACACGTATATGTGGTACATTGTTTTGGTACATTGTTTTTTAGGAATCAGCGATACTTCTTTGGACACACGATATTTCAACCTTTAAACGATACACACTACATTACAAGGTGTACACGATAGTTTTTTTTTTTTAGTATTAAATATATTTGTTTAAATAAACGTGCAATACATTAACAGCTAAACTCGATACATCATATGATATAAGTGATATGTGATATCTGAGAAGTTACATATGATGGACCATGCTTCATAGCACACCTACGATACTTTTAGGACTAAATTCGATACTTGAGCATATTTTGCAAGATCGCGATCCCACGTGGAAATGATCGGTATCGATAGGATTAGATCATAAGATCTTACACCAAATGCGCAAATTTAAAATTACTGATAAATTATAAAAATTACTCTCATTTGCGCCATTTTAATAATTTTTTGCAGTATCGAATAAAATCAAAAGTATGTCGATTTGGTACTTTTGGGATTGTACGATCCTACTAGACGTATCAGGATTTTGCAAACTATGTTCTCGAGTCCTAAAAGATAATGCGACAAACTGCGTGGCAAGTCAGATACGTGGTTTTGTGAAAGAAAAACAAAAATTGTACATAGAAATACTTTAAAATAAGTGTATTAGAATAAAAGGAATAAATACCTAAAATTAATATTTATAATTAATAAATTTATGTTTTTGGGATTGGAGTACAAGGTTTTGGTTTAGACTAGTATTTACCCCTTTCCGATATAACTAACTGCCACTAACCGCTAATCACTTTTGGGGCGTGTGTCTCTCTCAGTCACCGACGCCAATCAAGTTGTCACGTGAGGATGGGCTAGCTCTCACGTGCCTTTGCATTCTGTCCCTTTTATTCTCTTTTTCACTTTTTAGTTTTAGACGAATGGTTTTATTGGAATTGGGGATATACCATTTGCGTTTAGTTATAAACAGTGTACAACGTATTAGTGGTAAAAAAAAAAGAAGCAAAAATATAGGATTTTTGTCAAATGTTGACTTTGTCTTTTTGTATAATTTTTTCTTTAAAAATAATGAAGAAGAGGAAAAAAACACATAATTTGTACTATTGACTCTTGAAATGTGGTTACATTTATTTTTTTTAAATTAGTCTTTTTCAAAAAAAATGAATTAGGAGTGAAAATTGACCGATGGGTTTTTCTTTGAAAATTGAAAGGCTTCTATTTCATTATTAATAGAATAATGAATAAATTGTACATTGGTCCCACGCGAAATGCGTTCACGGTGTGGTCATTTCTTGCGTTTAATGTTCACGTGAACAACACTTTTTTGTTTCTTTTGGTTTGTTTTGGTGATACGCTTGAAGAGTATTTCTTTAGTATTTCACTTTTCTAAGGAAAAAAACAACCGTATACATAGAGCATCTATGTAAATAAATAAAAAAAAAACAAATGGGTAGCATGTGTCCCTACACGGATCTAGAGCATCGGGAAAAAGTTGTCGCATCCATAAATTCGTTTTATGTGAGGTTTTGTCACTCGACATAAGAAGAAAAAAAAAGCTATGTGAGGGATTGGGTTTGGGTGTTTTAGTTCTAGACCGAATAACAGTTGCTTTTACCGAGTTTTAGTAAATTTATAAATACTCCATTGAATAGTTGATAATTACAAATGCTTCCAATTTAATCAAAAAAATTTCTTTTTCAAATAACAAATAAGTTCATTAAACTCAAGTATTTTTTTTCTTTCTTGGCCTCAAATGAGGATATCAATTGTTATGCTTGAATTATGAGGGAGTAATTTTAATTGTAAAAAGAAAAACACGAAAATATATTTGTAATTTTACCAAAAATTTGGAAAAGTAGATATAATTCATCCTTATAAGTTTTATAAATCACCCAATGGTTTGGGATTTCATTTTTGTTTCCGATTTATACATTTGTAAAAAATAATTGTAATAATAAATTATACCCAATATTTGTTTTTCTGATTGTCTGTTGTTTACATTATTAGTTTCAGTTTTTATATCTTGCGTTCTGTCATTTTTTTTCCTTTTCTTTTTTGGGTTGTTCTTTGTTTAAATATACTTTTTTTTCCTTTCGTTAAAAAAAAAAATTTACTTTGTAATAATAAAAATAGTATTATAAATTGAACTTTTATAATAAAACGGGAGAGTATCTTTTCTAGCTTTAGAACATGGTTATGGAAGGGAACTCTTGTTCCTAAGTTCAAATATGCACTAGAGATGGAGCAGGGCATTGATAAGTCCATCTCACCTGCTTAATGTAGCAGTTCAATCAGCATTCTCTGCAATTGCTACTATTTTTCAACATCCATTCTCCATCCATTTAACCGTTTTTGTTAGTGGCAAAACTTGTCTAAATTATTTAGAGAGGTTTGATACATCCTTGTCCTATAAGGAAGGTCTGTCACCGGTTTCGACCATGTTCGTTTTGGAGAGTTTTAAAAAAAAACGTGTTTTTAAGACTTCATTTTGAATATGATTTTAAATGTGAAAAGCCCATTAAAAATATAAGTGTAAAAAAATTATTTAGTGTAGCAGATGCGTTCTTGATAATAGTGCAGCACACCAATGAGGACGAGGACAATGTTGTGACCCCTATTGTTTTTAATGGATTCATAAGTTAATTGCACCATCATCTATACTAATTGTATCGGATTGTACCATCCTATCTGACAAACTATTACACTCAATAATCTTGTAAATTATGGTGTCGTGATGAACATAATTTCAAGTTCATCTATTATTAGATGAATGGATTTATAGTGGTAGCATACCCTTTGAAACTACCCTGCTTTCATTGTAATCTCAAATTAATTATTATTATTATTATTTTACTTTCTTTTATCTAATTCTTAGTTTCAAATATTAGTCTCCCTAATTGAAGTAATAAGAGAAATTTCCCACATTCAAATAATTATTATATCACTATAATAATTTGCTTTCTTCCTATGGTAATTTTATCTATACTTGTGGTTATTTTCCTCTGCCTATGCTTCATAAATACTCGGCCGATATCAAATTTTGAGACTTTCATTGGTAATTATGACATATACGTGGTCATCGGTTCGAGATTTATCAAGTACAATAACGAATTTTATACTTCCATAACCGTTATCAATATTATGTATAGATTTTAAGTTAATAGATCAAGTACAATGTTGTGGATCAGAATTGATAATTGTCTGGCTAAAATCTTTGTAATAAATTGTACAAACTGTTTCTTTTGTCTTTTGCCTATAGAATCATTTACTTTATTGGGAAAAAAAATTACATATATTTCTAGACTTTCATGAAAAATAACAAATAAAAAAATTCAGTAGTAAAGGAGGCCATAACTCATAACTGCATCCTTAACAAACAAAAGTGATAGCTTTGTCGTTTGTAACTAAAAAAGTAACTCGCGACAATTTGACCGGGCGGTAATTAATTTTGGGCGAGTCCAGTCAGGCTAGTCAAGCAAGAAGCGCGCCACTTTTACTTTTACGCTTTTACTGCGGTGCCAGTCTGCCACGTAGGATAACTCCGTTGCTAACTTACTGCAATGGGGGCTTTGCGGGGACCACGGGAAGTTACGGTGACCGTACTACTAGAAGAAGAAGAAGAAAAAAAAAAGCAGAAAACAAAGAGGAACAGAATTCACGGGGCAGATGCCTTTGGGTAAGGCTGATTCCGCGGAATTGAATTTTCTTTCTTTCGCACAAGTAATAAAATAATACTCACTCGTTTTTATTTATTTATTTTCTTTTTGAATCTTTTCAGTATGAAAAATGTTTTATATTTATAATTATAATTTACACTTAAGAATAAATATATCAATAAAAAAATTAGATTTAATATTTTTCCTAAAACGAATGGATTAATATAATTAAGTATGGAGGTAGTCTCATATCCAATCGGCTAACAATTTGACGCTGACAAGTACAAGTATGGAGTTTAACGTCTTATGTATCCAGTGACAGAATAGTAACCAAATGTTTGAGAAGTCCAACATATAAATAATTTTTTTGATAGTTAAATGCACATATATATATATATATATATATATTTTTGTGCATTTAAAAATACACTACTAATAAGGGTGGAGGTGAGAGTTAGAGGGGTTCAAGAACCACTCCACCCTATTTGGATTCGCTTCTACATGTATCGATGATAAAATGAGAAGTATCAAGTTTAATGTTAGTTAAAATCAATATTTTAGCCACTAAACTTGATTCACGTTTTTTTTAAATGTTTGTTGTCTTAGCATTATCGTGATATTTCAGCGATGAAATTCGATACGCATATTTTCAGTACCTGTTATTTTAACATAAAACAATACTCCCTCTATACCATTGGAAAAATCACTTTATATTAATGTTTTTAGTAATACAAAGTAGACTTTTTGAATGGGACGGATGGAGTACTTCTTATCTTATAATCGATACTTATACATTAAATATGAGTCAAATATGAGTTGGGGGATTTCGTATTTTCTTTGGGCTCGTATTATTTGTTGGTTTGATTGTTGTGGGGGGTGGTGCGGAAAATGATTTTGTTGCCCGGGAGTCTCGGCACAAGTCATTGGGAGTTGAGTCCAGACTGGATTTTGAAAAACCTTGGGGGGTGAAAATGGAATAAAAAGAAACTTTTTATATTTTCTGTATTTTTTTTTTTTTTTTTTTGCCCTTTTGAAGTGTTTTTTGAAAACCCCCTTTTGAAGTGTTGATTGATTGATGGTGTTTTTTTTGAAGTGTATGGCTTAAGATATTGTTCCTTCTGTTATGGAGGTTGGGAGTTGAACGGATTTGTTTATTATTATTATTATTATTATTTTCCTCTTTTTGGAAATAACTTGGAAGCGTAATTTAAGGTTGATGTTAGAATCTTATTTTGCTTCTTATGATTCATATTCACTTGTCACGTTCCTAGCAATTTCATGCTTAGTTTACACAAATTGCCAATCTATTCATGATAATCACATGAATTAATTGTTTGATATAAGATTGAAATTATATAATAATTGATGTGAATGAAGACATATTTATTCTTTATTTATTATTATTTTTAAATGTATAATTAGTGATTTCTGTTGGAAACGTGACATTGTTGGTGGTATCAATTTGAGTTGCTAGATATGTTCGCAAACTCACATACAAAAGTAATAGTCGAATAAAAATCAGCACGTCTATTCTATCTTAAGAATTATGTGTCATTATCGAAACTATGTAGTATCGATAGGTAGTATACAAATGATAAATAAAAAACAAAGAATATAAAATGGAAGAGTCAATAGTGTGATATATATAGAGGGAAAATTTTATTCGTGCCTGCCCTTTACAATACATAGTAATTCAATGAAAAAAAAAATCTAATTCATTCTCCTATGTTTTCCCTCTTTTATCATTATTAGTAAATATATGATGTATATAGCCGCTTAATTTTGAAAAATATAATTTAAAATAATTATTTTCTAAGCAATATAAATTTATTCAAACTAATAAATGTTATTTGAAAGACAAAATTACGCCCTTTTTATTAATTACAAAATTCCCATTACCCTTTTAAACAAAATTTTCAATCAAAAATGCAAATTTGAAGTAATATATTTAAATTAAAAAGGACATGAATGAATATTCTCTTTCTTTGTTTGGCGTCAAATATAAAATTTGAAACTTGTTGGCCTTTTCAAGAAAAACTAAGCATAGGCATAATGAAAATAAAGCCTTTTTTTGAGCCCTTCCTTCACGCACTTTTTCCGGGCCACCGTTGTGTTTCCGAGCATCAACCCATGCAAGTGGCTCCCATCATAGCAAAATTTCACGCTTGTAACAAATGAAAAACCACCCCCTTCTTCCCAAGTCTTTCTTTCCTTTTTTAACTCACTCAAATTTGCATGTCAAAAGGAAAGGGGAAGAGAGAGAGTATCAACGGGAAGAGAAGATCATCTGTCTAAATTATTCTGTTGTATCCTGTTCACTTATCAAAACGATGTTATTTTATTTAAAAATAGTTAGTGAAACAACGCCATTTTGAAGTAAAATTATGTCGTTTCACTAATTTAGACATGATAAGACAGAATAACTTGGACAAGTGATCATTTACAACGAGATTATTCGCTGCCGTGACTGTACCATGTAAGATGGTAATGTATGAAATAATTACTTAATAAAATGTAATTTAGTTACCAAACTATTATCCTTTTTGTTGCTTAAATAGTCATATTTTTAATACTGTATTAGAAACGTGACTCTTTTAGTGGTGAGCGTAGTAAATATATAAATTAGGAGAAAGGGGATGGGGGTGGCCCGAGTGGGCGCATAATGCTATACTTATCCACAGTGGCGAAGTCAGGAATTATTGGCCGAGGGTCTAAATTAGCTTGTACATTTTTGTATGCCAGCCTGCAGCCGCGAAAAGGATCTAAACTATGGTCGGAAAAAACTTAACACTAGTATTAAGAAAAAAATTGGGGACTTAAAGGTTTTCAGACCTCTCTGGATCCCTACCTTCGCCCCTGGTTATCCAGACTAATTTGTTACACTATTTTTACGGATACATCGTACGACATGTAATAATTTTTTTTATAGTAGTAAAGTAAAGAGTGTTACTGCTGCCTGTAACTATAAAAGGGTGTAAGCAGTTTGTGTAATGATAGGGTTTTATACCCCCTGCCTTGCGTAACCATTACCATACACAATCATCATGGATTGCATGGACCAGACCAAATTTAAATCATGAATGAAAGCAACAGTTAATTGTAATTATTACTGTTTATTACTGTTTCCTCCCAAGATTAACTAACCATTGGGTAATTATTAACTACAGTATTCTTTAACTGATGTGGTCATTTCAAACCCTAATTAATGGCTAGTTAAGTTAAGTCTTTGTTTGGTGGTTATAGTTAGTAGAGGTTTAACTAAAGGTCTTTGGTAGTGACTAATTAACAACTAGAATAACTAAACTAATTTGGTTTGTGAAATTGACTTGCTTCAATCCATTTACTACTTTTATCCTTCCTTCAAAAAAGAATAATTTTGTTTTCTTTACTAATTTTCAGTACTAAAAACAAGACTTTTTCAGTTAGAACGGAAGAGTATATTATATGTATCTTTATTGTTTGTATAATACTATAGAAAAAAGAACAATAGCTATGGAAAATAATCCTTTCTTATTTGTGTAAACTTTTTAACAACTCAATACTAATTTACCCTCGGGTATTATCATCACTTTTACAAGTTGTTGCCCTCTAATTAAAAATGTACCTTTTGCCCATTTTCGAACAATTTTACTTCAATAAAATCTTGCTAATATCGTCAAAGGAATGAACAAAACCGTTAAAAAGATAAAAGAATTACAAAATTGATGATAATTCAGCGGACAAAGCGTTATTTTAGTCGTTTTCTCCTATAATTACCAAAAACAAAAATGGTTATAACTATTCCAATTTTAATCCGTGGAATTAATTACTTTGAACATTTTGTCTTGATTAGTAGGTGAAAAAAAAAAAAAGGATAATAATCTAGAAGAACATGAAGGTCCACGAGGTCTTAAAAGCCTTCATCATTCTCATATCTTGACCTTGAAGCAAGCAAGAGAAAAATTAATTATGGAGAGGCTGGGTCGTGGGGGAGCAATATTTTGGGGAGTTTTTTTTTTTTTTTGCCTTTACTTTATTCCACTTTTCACTCAATGGCTTCTTTTTACAAAAGTGAAAAGAGCTAGATTTTGTGGCCCTTATTGGAATATCAAAATTGGCGGGTCTAAACTCTAAACTCTAAACTCTAAAATACTCTCCCCATATATGGAACCCTTTTCTTTGCTTTTATTATTATTATTATTATTATTAATTTTTTAGGGAAAATTACATTTTAATCCTTAACGTTTTGTTGAATCACACTTCGACTCGTAAAATTTCGGCAAATTGTTTCTCAATCCGCTATATAAAGGTTGGAATACTATCTTTAGATTAGATTTAGGTCCCTAGACTTTACACCGGAATAGCATTGAGTTCCTTAATATTTCGATCACTGCAGAGAGAGATCAGAATCTAATTCGCTAAAATCTCAAGGGACGAATTGTAATTTAGGGCAAACCTCAAGAACCGGAATTAAATTTGCCATTTTCTTTAATGAATGATTTTGTGCATTGTGTATCAATCTCATTCTACTATAACATAGTGAAAAAACTAGGAGAATGAACGAAGAAATTTAAAAAAAAAAAAAAGAAGGTCCCCTATAGCCGTAGTTGTCACTTTGTGTCGCAAAATTTTGGGAAAATTTTGCCAATTTGTGCGTTAAAATGACATAATAGAATAGAAATAGAGATGAAATTTTTATTTTTCTTTTTTAAACTTGATAATATTAAATAGGAGGTATGGACTGTGAGGAAGAGAAGAACGAAGTTGTGGAGATTCATGCAGAGTCCTCCCAATTTGCAATTTAAATAAATAAGACTAACAGAAATAAGAATCAATCCCCCAACTTCTTAGCGGCCCTTTATACATTTCAACAGTTAAGACAATGACTCGTTCCTCAAGATGAAACCGAACTTTTTAGGACTTGTTAGTTACCGGGCATTCTTCCAAAGTGAGGGTACGGCGGCCCCGGGCAGTCAAGATCCTAACTGGCTTAGTCCAACATCAATGTTAGTTGAAAGTGGGTACTTCTGAGAATTTTCTTTTCCTGACTGTCGGAAAACTGTTGATTTATAGGTTTTATTGTGAAAGTACAAACGAATTCTCAAAGTTTGTTTGTGAAAAATCGAATAATATTGCGTCATTTGAATGCTTCGTTTTCAATTCGTTGCATAAATCAAAATCGGTTGAGAAGTAGCTGAGTGGGGTGTAACATAATCCATTCAAGGAAAAAATTAAATTATTATTATTATCATTGAAATTCGTGAAACTATTATTACCTGGTTAAATAATGTTTTAAAAGAAGTTTAAAGTAATAAAACGATAATAAATTAGTTAATTTTTTTTCTTTATTTATTTATTTGTTACAAACAGTGAGAGGACATTAACTTGATCAAACAATGAAATGTTAATTGTTACTATGTTAATATCTAATTAAAGGAATGATAGATAATTTTTCAAACATCATAGGTGTTAATGGTTTCAATAAATCTCAAGTGAATAAATATAATTCAACCCAAAAAAACCGCAAAAACTTATATTTGATGGGTATGGCTGTTCAATCGCGTGCGTATTGTCTTTAAAATATCACTATATTATAAATACATGCATATTGATTTTAATTATCCTCAAATGTACTGTGTAACACATATAGTTTTCAATATATTTTGCGTAAGCGTTGAATGTATCGCGGTTATGAGTTAGTTGACGAAGTACTGTGTATCACATATTGTCTCTGATGAATCACGTATCGTCTATTGCCTTTGATGTATTACACATCGTGTATATCCTCTAATGTATCGAGTTTACCTACCAATATATCGCAACTAAGTTAAAACAATAAGTATCGTTTAAAGGGAAGAAAACAAACATAACAATTTTAGGACATAAACATCGCCTATTGGACCGTCAGATATGTTTCATAAGAAGCCATGTTTTTCCTACCCGTTTGGACGTCGCTATAAGCTTGACCGTTCGGATTGTCCATATTATAGAAAAATGACCCGTTATATATATATACACATGCATGTTTAATCGATCTTAACCCATCGTGATTTTACCCACTAGAAATGTTACGTTACGAATACGAACGTTATAATATTACGCGGAGACGTTGACAAAATGACAAGAAATAGACAAAACACACTTTACGTTTGTTGTCGAAAAATGCTTTGTAAGTTCTTCTCCAGTCCCATTCAAATAATTTATTTTTTTAGAAAAAAATTTGGTCTCATTAAAATAATTTATTTTAAATTTATTTAGATTACATATCTTCAATAATAAAATAATGTGTGATTCACAATTAACTCTTAAAAAATAACAAGGGAGGAGCGTTGGGGTGGTGGTAAGGAAAGAGCCTTGTAACTCCGAAGTCTTGAATTTGATTCTTGGGGATGCAAGGGTAAAAGGAATAAAAAAAAACCTTCTAAGGAAATGACGATATAAATAAAAAATATGGTATCAAATAAGTTGTATATTTTTGAAAGTATATTATTTGAGTGAGACGGAACGAGTATTTCTTTCGTTTGGCTTTGCTATCCATGTGAAACCAACAAAACCCACCCGAAAGAAAGAAGAAGAAGAAAAAGAAAAAAGCCAAGAAATTAATGTAGCGGTAGCATCAACAGATCCATGTAGAGGACCACAAGAAATTAAAGTTTATTGGTTCACTGACTGCCTTAAGTTTTGATTTTTCAACTGCTCTCCTGGTTGGGTACTGGGGGTATTTGCCTTATTGGGATTAGCTTAACAAAACCAAGGAAGGAAAGTTCGGATGTAACTAAGTAAATTCTTGTTTTCAAAGGTTACAAAAATACTTTTTTTTTTTTGGCAGAAGAAGTGTACTATGTAAAATTCTCCCAACCAACAACATTTGCAAAAAAAAGTAAAATTTATGTGGATGTTGATCGAGGACAAAGATTCATTTTAACCATGATGTGTTATCTCGTGGTATGATACATATATAATATTACTTTGTGCATAAATGTACTATTGACGCGTATATACTTAGGCCCTCTTCGTTATTAGACTCCATCTCACGTGAGTGTGCATTTAAACGAAGAGGGGTCCTAATTTTACAAGCGCTAATATTATATTTAGACACAACGTAACTTAGGAGTTTATTGAGACAAAACTAAAATATTAAGGCTAATTAAAATGAACATATCCCTATTCATGTTGTCATAATTGGACTTCGTTAATTAAATAAGTTGTCCCAAAAAGACACCTATTTAGAGACATTCCACAGACACTTATGTAGAGATAAAAAAATTTCTCAAATGAGCAACTTTTTGGGGGGTGGTAATCACTATTCCTGGGATTGAGACACTAATAATAATACCATCAGGTTTTAAATGAAATAAAATATATAGTAAAAAGGGAGAGCAATATAAGCAATTGTTTTATTGTCGCTCTTCTTCAATTCAGTATTTCCTTTCTCTAGTGACCCTCAATTATTGTATTGTCGAGAATCTCATCCCGCATTTTATGAGACATGTTAATCTGGTACATTTTCTTAAATAAAAAAAAAAAGAAAGAAAGAAATTATCTTAAGAAGTCCGAATAACATAGCTAATTATTAATTGACATCCCATCAATTTTATATTTCGTCTCAAAAAACACTGTTGAAAGAGACCGACAGGAGTTTGAAAACAACGTTTCACATGGTGTTTACTGCTTATCGAAGGGGAAAATTCCTAAAAATTTCCTTCCTTCCTTCCTTCCTTATGTAACCACCAAAAAAATGAAAGTGAAGTGAAATCAAAATATTCAACTAATCTAATCTATCCTACCTTTCATTCTAGTTCCCCACGAATAAGACTTTGGTTTTTCCTGTGGCTCTTGCGGGCCATTGACTGAAGAAAAACAACTTCCTACGTACTATGTTATAGCTAGCTCGAACGATTAATTGCTTTCAAGGTTACTCTAATAATTTGAGGTTCATGAGTTCCTACCATTAATTATCATCAAAATACTTGGGAGTTGTGATTTTTATTGCAATAGTACTTCTCTTGGAGTAGTGCCTCAAAAATAGACTTGTGTTAATTGCATTTCAAAAAATAAAAATAAAAATTTGTGTTTGACCTATTGGAAGTCGACGCGTGTTTTATTTTTATTTTTTATTTATAGAAATAGACGTTATTTTTTTTTTTATAAAGACGAGAGTATCAAGTTTATGTTCAAAAGTATTGCGTGTATGCTATGAAATATTATATACCATACATAGCCTCTTATGTATCATGTATCGCTTATAATATTTGATGTATCTAGTTTAGCTGCTGATGTATCACCTATTTGTATGAAAAGAATCCCCTTTAGTGAAGAATAATGTATCAAATTTTAAGGATTACAATATAACGTATAACCTCTGATATATTTAGTTTAATTGTTAATGTATCACTTGTTTCTAAAACAGAAAAAAAAAATCACGGGTATTGTTTCTTTAGGAAAAAGAAAAAAAAAAGTGTCGAACCGTCCAATAGTTATGACGGAAAACTCCTCCATTACATTTCCCTCTCTCAAAGTTAGGAAAAATTAATAATTCCCTTTGAAATTTAAGTATATATTACCAATATATCTTTTGCTAATTTGGTCAATATTACTAATACTTCCATCTAAATAATCAAATTATAAAATTGATCTTTGTCAATGAAAAAAAAAAAAAAGAAGTAATTATACACTTCAAGGGCATTGGCAATTTGAAGGCTTTATGGGTATTGGTGATATAATAATTCAAGCAATTATCGTGTGAATTTAGTCTCATATATATTACAAGGTGAGATTATAGTCTTATTAAGAAAACTATTCAGTCATTAAATAAACCTATATAATTGTGTATGCAATTACATTAATAATGCTTTCAAAATCATATCCAACGATTGAATGATTCCAACCTGAAACGATTGAATGATTGAATGATTCCAACCTCGACAGAATTGTAGTTTTTCTTTATACTACATAGATAGATAGACATACATCAAAGTCAAATTTTTTAGGGGGAAAAGTGGGGAGAGTTTGACACCATGAACATGCTTCGCTAGCCCCAAATCAATGTGAAAATGTACGTTGGTAATTGGTTCCCATTTGTTTTGAAACAGATGGTACAACATTGGTATTGACCAAATTTAGACATAACACACCTACAACTACAAGTTAAATTCCAACGTTTTTGTGAATTATTTTGTTTCACTAGATCTCAAACCACATAATTAATCATAGGAAAAAGAAAAAAAAAAAGGAAAAACCCTATTTTGCCAACTAATATTAGATGTTTGTGACAAGTAGGGCACTATACTCCAGGTGTGTGCTTATAAACGAACTCTAGCTAGGGAGATTCTTGTGTTTAAAAAAAAAAAAAAAATGGTTAGTGAGAAACTAGCTAAGTAGCTAAATAATTGTGAATAATGGATACACATGTGTTTAAGTGGATAAAGAAGAGATAAAATACAAATCTTCTTCCACTTCCTTCAAATCACAAATTTCATAAATTTTAATGTTTTCTGTTTCTCTACTAAATTAAATGTTTTTATTACTTACTATCATGTGGATATTTATTAAGTCAAAAAAGGGGAAGGATTGCTGCATTTTTGCCGCAAAAAAGGTTTAAAAGACAACCATTAAATTATTGCCCGATTCTTAGCCCTTCTTTTACTTATTTTGAGATACTACATTATTTATGCACTCAGTTTAACTCGCCGTCGAAAAAGGTTTAAAAGACAACCATTAAATTATTGCCCGATTCTTAGCCCTTCTTTTACTTATTTTGAGATACTACATTATTTATGCACTCAGTTTAACTCGCCGTCGAAACAAATCTTAACTGAATATACATATATCCCACAATATAAAATTGATATATGAATCAAATTTCGTCATCCATACATTTTCATTTAGCCTTTTTGAAAAGTAACGTATAACACATTTGCATAATCTATGATCAAAATCTAAACCATGCCAAATCCAAAAACTTTGAGTGTCTATTATGTTTAGGTTGAATGGACCAAACTAGAAAGAAAAAACATGGGAAACTTGTCACTAGACCCCATGCATGTCCCCCCACCATACAATAGGTGCACATGGAAATAAATTTTCCACCATCCAAACCAAAACCAAAACCCAAACAAAAAACAAAATTATTTGATGCACCACCCCTTCTTTCCAACTACAATTCTCTCAATAATCAATAAATCCATAATCCCCCCCAGCCCTATATTGTGGGATACTAATCCTTTGTTTTCTTGACACGCAATAATATTTATCTTGATCTACTCCTATCCCCTACCCCCCCGCCTACCACCCCCCACCCCCACCCCCACCCCCAAATGGATTAAAAAATGGAGAGGAATATTAATCGACCTAGCATGTGTATGGCCATGTGCAAGGTGGTACAACAAAGGCCACCTTAGTCACAGCAATAGCCAATCACGTCAATATTATTATTATTATTTGTTATTTATTTCTGATATTCATATATCAACTTCATGTAATCAATAACCCTTTTTGTCTTTTTTTTTTTTTTTTCCAAATTAATGGAATTTTTTTGGTATTAAATTTTATGGGCTTGTGTCTCAACATGAAGGCCAGTTGAGATGTGGTTTTCAGTATCTGGCAAAAATATATTTTGTCTTGAGATTACTCATTCATTCATTTATAGTTGTGTTTGACAATAGCAATTGTGTCTTCAATTTGGTGGGTGAATGGCCTTTCTGCTGTTTCAATTAATATATACTAGTATTATTTCAACCTAGCTAGCTACATACATATTTTTTGACAATCATATATAATTTTTATTTATGCTCTAATCCGAAAGTCTCGGCTTAAATACATTTACACCCTTGCGTTTTCAGATAGTTTCAATTATCCTTTTTGTTAGATAAAAAAGTTCAACGATTCAATTGTTTCTAAGTACAATTCAAAAAAGAACTCTTTATATGGGACATAAAAGGTATTGTTTATCATGAAACGACGCTTTTACTTCTGAAGTGGATTTGTGTCATAAAAAAGTTCAACGATACAATTGTTTATAAATAACAAAGTACAGTTCAAAAAAAGAACTCTTTATATGAGACATAAAAGTACTGTTTATCGTGAAATGACACTTTTACTTCTGAAGTGGAAAAAAAACGTTTTGAAAATTAGAGAAGTCAAGTTGAAAATACTTATTAAAAAATAAATAAATACAATTAGGGAAAAAGTAACTAAGCCTTCTTCAAATTTGAGTGCTTTGTGGAGCTTAATTAACAAAAGAAGACATTCCTTAAGTGTCCACTTCTTTCTATAGTGGTTACTTGCAGCTTTCCATTGCCGACTCTTTATTGAATTACTCACATATATGCTTTGAAGTTACAGCAACATGAAATGTACTCAAGAATCTGTTGGGAGTACAAGAGAAACTCATCCGAGTATTTATACGGATGATTATTCTATTTCGAAATTTGCCTAAATTACTAAATAAGTATCATGATTTGGTAATATTACCAATTGAACTTTCGATTTCGTGAAGGAGCCAGGTCCTTAGGGTCTGGTGGGACAAAACAATTACTGATTTCACAGTTAACTACTAATTTAATTTATCTTTACATTTACGCATATTTTTTTCGAAATTATGGTGGGGGCAAAATTAGTTATTTTTATAATTTATGTATAGTACTAGGAATATTTTCAAGAAAGTGAGACGAGGTAATTATTCTACCAGACTATCATGCGAATCCGCCACTGTTCAACTAGCCGACTTCTCACTTAGCAAAACAGAGAATCTGAAAATGACCAAAAAAAAAAAAAGAAAGAAAAAGATGAAGAGGATTAGGAATAAATTCAATGTAATGTCTTTTTAGCAACTGTTTTTTTTTTCCCTTTTAATTACATAAAACACGTCGTCTCAAAATCTGTTAGTTAAGATTTTACTGTGATTGTTACTTTCTCCGTATCATTAGAAGAGTCTACTTTTACCAATAGACAACTTATTATGAGTGTCAAGGTACAACACCGAAATTAAATATGGACTAGTTGTGAATCCCACATGATTATATTAGTAAGGGTAGGAGGAGTGAAAAATTTGAAAGTGCACTCTTCTAATGGGACGGAGGGAGTATATGATTATATGGTTAATCTTTCATTTCATAGTTTTTTAAAATTACGAAATTCATCTAGTAGTCTTTTAATTAAAACCTCGAGATTTGTTTAATAATTCGCACAAAAATTAAACTTGTAGGGGTTAATGTCATTCACCTTTCAAAAATGTTCAATATATTATACTCCATTTAAATTTTATTCACCACTAACTCCAATAAATGTCACACACCCCCCCTCCCCCCTCCCCCACCCTTTTTTAAATTCATTTCATAATATTGTTTAGATTATTTTACTTATTATACATTTACTAATATAATTATGTGTTGTCTATAATTCTCCTACACTTTAAAAAAATAAGGATATGAGTCGAAAAAATAATGACAAATTAGTTATTTTAAATGTTATACCTTCAAATTCAGAAAAATCTATATATTTTCAAAACATGACTCATTGAGACTTATGGATCTTTAATTTTTTTTTAGCTGGAAATTTTTACTACTCTTTTAGTCCTATATAAAGACCCTATTTTGAGTTATATTTTGTGATCGATGGGAGAAAAAAAGAATATATGAGTAGTAATAAAATAATAAAGCATGAAATTTGATTTTGCCACAAATTGGAGATAAAATACATTAGTGTTTGCTTTTTATGGGTACCTTAACATAAATTATTAGAGAAAGGATATAAGTCAAATACAAAGTGGATTGAGTAATTGACTAACCCAATATAAATATAAATATATATATATATGTATTATATACATTCATAAAAAGTAATATATATATATATATATGTGTGTGTATTATATACATTCATAAAAAGTACGAGTAGCAAATAGGTCCCATCCTTTAACTTATCCAAACCCAAAAAGTATATATATTAAGTAGAGTTAATAGCAAAAAAAATCTTTCAAACTCTATTTCTATTGTAAATTATTCTCTAAATTTTTAATATTTGTAATCAATCTCCTGTACTATCAATTTTTGTTGCAATGTAAGAAAATGTTAGTTTCAAATCTAAAAATTCTTCATAAAAATATGTAATTATTCACTTAGTAACAATTCTAATATATAAATTGTGTAATTTTGTTGAAAAATTAGGTGAGTAATTAGGTATTTTAGTGAGAACTTTTTAAAATATAGAAAAATATGACCCACATTGCAACAAATTGATAGGTCAAGGGATTGATTATAAAAAATCCAAGTTCAGGGGGCAATTTATAATAGATGTAAAGTTCAAGATAGTTTTGTCGCAATTAACTCTATTAAGTATGAGTTATTTTATATTTTTCATTTTATAAAGAAAAATATTAAGTTTTGTAGCAATTTATAATTTTCATTTTATAAAGAAAATATTTCTTATAGTTTTGAAATCTTAAAAATAAAAAAATCAAAACGTAAATAAAAATTTACCATCGAATTAAATAAAAATGTATTAAGGGATCCATCGTTTTTCAATTCTCTGACCGAATTAATTCAAGAACAAGTCACATGGCTCCGCCGGTTATCAAGGAACAACACCAAACTTAATCTAACTTGGCCGACTTTATTGAATTAATTATTTTTATCATCTTTTTTTTTCTGAATTTTCCTTAAAAATATATATTTATTTTTTTGAGTTAAAATTAAAAATCTTTCTTAGGAGTGATTAGCGCGGTAGATTTTTTCTTTTGTTTCATACCTGACAATGTATCTCTCTCGAGCCTCCAACCTCAAAGCTGCCTTGCTAATTAATGCCTTATTAATTAATGTGCATGCTTAATTAAGTCAAATACTCAACCACAAAAAAAAATAAAATAATAAATAAATAAAAATTTTAGTTTCTCCATTAATTCCAACCATATAGAATATTTAATTAATTTTTTTCCGTTAAAAGAAAAGAGTCTAGTGTAATTTTTTTTTTCTTCTTTCATTCGGTGACAGAATTAGGCTCTCAGAGTTTAAGAGAGGTGAAATATTTAGGACAAATGATATTTTGGTAGGTAGTTTTTTTCGTTAAATTACAGGTTGATACATAAATTTTCAGCAAGGATTGACATGTTATTTACATATGGGTTGTAGGGACGGAGATGCTAATTTTGGCTAGGTAGACTAATTTAAAGTATTTTTATACCTAATAACACCAAAAACAATTTTAACTAGCTAGTCAAATACTAATTTAAATTTTCTTCACATTTGCCCCTTTTTTTCCTTAGTTTTTGGTGGACCAAATCAACTAATGTTGTAATTTTTACATAGCACTACAAGTATTTTGAAAAAAGAGAGTGAGATAATTGCCTCACCAGGCTAGTATGTAGCTGCGTCCATGGTGTGATTCACATTGCATTTACATTATACACTTAAAAAAAAGTAAGGATTTTAGGTGAGAAAAAGGATTAGGTTACTTATTTAATAATATGTGGTATATTTTAGAAACACGACTCTTTTGTTAGGATTAAGAGATTAATTGCTAAATAATACTCTGTCCGTTTCACTAGAAGAGTCCACTTTGACAAATATACAACTTAATATGAATGTCAAGTTATAACACATAGAATAGCTAATTTGATATCATTTGTTCCATTCATATCCTTCCTTGTTAAGTATGAGCTAATTGAATACCACACACAGTGGCAGAGCCACGTTTAGTGCTCGTGGGGGAAATTGCCCCACCAGCAATCTCAAATTTCTTTTTACCGTACAAAATTTGAATCTATTTTTATTTTGCCCAACCAAAAATAAAAATAATAGGAATAAATACCTATATCAAATAATTTTGCTCATCCAGACCTTTGGTGTCTGGTTATGCCACTAACCACACATGATTATATTAAGAAGGGTATGAGAAGTAAAATTTTTGAAAGTGAACTCTTCTATTGGAACGAAAAATATTTTTCAAAGTGAACTATTCTAATGGAACGGATGGAATGGAGTAGTAAACTATAATTTAATTATAAATTCATTTAAGCTAGGGTACTTATAAAATATTTTGAGTGCAAAATAAACCAACATGATTTTGGAGAACTTAATTACCACTTGTAAAAGAAGCTGGTTTATTTAATTAGCGCTATTTATTGCAAGCCCCCACTTCTACAGCAGCAATTTTTTAAAAAATTTCTTTATTACAAGAAAAAAGTTGTGGGTATTAACGGCCGTACTGTACGTGCAAATCAAAGAAAGAACAAACGTAGCCATACATTGTCAGATCTATTTTATTTTTTAAAATAAATTTTACATTTATAATGTATACACTTTTGTACTTTTAACTTAAATTTTAATATTTTTAAAGTACAATGAAAATGAAAATCTCCTATAGTTTTAAAAGTAACCAAATACCCCCTAAATGTGTAACTTTTTTTTTTTTTTGAAACAATTTTCATGATGGATTCAATAACTTAAACAAAGCTCCTGAGGTTGTTCACGTCAACAACCAACTTTGTACTTTTAAAATAAAAACAAAAAAAACAGAAACGTATATTAGAACTCTTTCAATACATGATCATAAAAGTTCCAAAAAAAATGCTCATAAGCAATTATAGGTTTTAACTTTTCTTTTTATTATAGGTAGATTACATTTAACTATATTTATATTGGTGTACCCAATTTGATATTTGCCCCAAATTTAGGCTCGGTTTGATACACAACAAAATTCGCCGGCGAGGCAATTGCAAAGTTTGAGAAATAGGGGACCATGTTATTCAGTAGTTCCACCAGATTCGTAAAATAAGGGCCACGTCATTCACGTTTTCATAGCGAACGGTTAAGGGGAACCCCGAGACATTCAGGGTCGGCTCCTCTCAGGTCTCCATGACCCTAGTACCCACGAATATGGGGTGTCAGTAGAAATACTCAGAGGTGACTCCGATACCTTTAGGATCGGCTAATGGGCACGAAGTTACCTTTTGTTATAAATACAAGCATCCAACCCAGTTAAATGATATGTTCTTATTGGGTTACACTAAAACTCTGTCAAAATACCGCTTACTTTTATACCAATTTAAATTTCAAAATGGTGATGAAGGACACTTTTCTCAAAATGCAGGTACTTGTTCCTAGTCGTTCAGCAGTTACCATATTCCAGAGCTCGTCCAGCCACACATACGTACTTCGTGTGAGATTAATTTGATCCAATTACCAATTGGTTCTCGATGTTTCCTGAAATTACCAACAAACTTCTGAATTGACCAAACTATTGAGACATATTGGTAATATGTGGTCAAATTAGTGGAAGTATTAGTAATTATATAAAACTACAGGGATTAGTTGGTAATGCAATTAAACCCTTCATTTATGAATATTTATTTTTGGAAAAAACATAAAATTTCAATTCATGAATGAATATTGTTAATTAACCCTAAACATTTTCACAAACCCTCCACGTGATGGTACGTGAGGTGAGGTTGATGCCAACAAAATGTAAAAGAAAGAAAGAAAGAAAGAAAGAAAGAAATTAAAGAAGAAGAAGAGTCTTTCTCATCATCCGCAATCAATGGATGAAATTTGGAGAAAGAGTTTTTTGGCAAATCAAATTTGTAAGCACAATGTCATGTGTTTGTCCCTACTTTTACAGCAATCTCAGTTAGGTAGGAACCCTTCAAATATAATTAATAATAATAATAATAATTTGGGAAGAAAGAAAAAAAGAAAGAAATTAAATAAGGGTTGGCCTTTATTCCCTATCCATCCATCAATTATTCAATGTCTCCACTCCAGCTACCTACCTGTGCCTTTATACTATTATGCTTTCGTCGATTCAATTCAATTCTTTTTCATCCTCTCTTTTTTTTTTTTTTTTTTTTTTTTTCAACAATAATCCCATCACCCTTCGTGACACCACTGGTCGGTCGTGCCACCATTTTATTTATATATTTATTTATTTTTATCTTTATCTCTAACTCTTGAATTCCAATGAAATTAATTATCGACACCTCAACTTTAGGCAAGGAAGTTTACTTGGATTTTATGGACTTATTTGTTATTTGGTAAATTTTTGAACAAATTATGAGGGCGTTTATAAATGTTAGAAAACTTTGAAAGGTAAATGTAATTCACCCATCTTTATTTGGATGATACGATATATATTCAAATCATTTTATATTTCTTTCGATTGGACAAATTTGTACTTCTATAGAGGTTTAACAATAAAATTCTCAAATTGTTTACCATAATTCATTTCATTTTGCGTTTTAGAACTAGAAATAAGTTTTATGCCATTTCATCAACACAATTTCTTATATTTCCGAGACAATTTAAACAAAAACGCTATTCATACATGCCCTGATCATAGTTGTGCAAATGTACATGCTTCTATTTTTCAACCCAAAATTATAATTTTTTTTTTTTTGGTATATAACATAAGTAAATCTTCACGAAAAGACTTACTCATCCCAATGAAAAGAACAATTAATTAATTAGCACTTTTTTAAAAATAAAATCAATCATTTTTCTTTCTTCTATTAATTGATAAATTTTTCTTAGTCATGTTTTTGGACATGAGTCAATGGCAGCCTGCAATTTGCATGGCTATAGAAGAATTGAATTCGGGTGTTTAACTTCTAAGGCAAGCGATGTCAATAATTGAACATGCATGAATCATGATTAATTATTGACTTCTTTAATTACTATTTGGATTTATTCATGTTAATTAGTATTATTATTATTTTTTTCCATTGATTTTTGGGTTTTTATTAATAATATTATTTTTTTTAGAATTTCAGGCCTTTATTCTTGGAAGAAACATGTGAGGGATGACTTTTTTCTGGAATATTTGAGTTTGAAAGTTGTCCAAAATTGAAGAATTTAATCCAATTCATAAAAAAAAGAAGAAATACACAGTTAATTAAGGTTGACTTTTGTCTCATGATTTAATCTTAATTAAGTAAACTTAAAATTCTAATTACAATTTACAACCCCTAATTAAAATATTAATTAATTATTTTAGAGTAGATCTATGTTTATAAAGAGCCAAGAAAATGGTGACTCCGAGGAGCCAAATTTGCGTATAGCCAATCACGGCTTTGACAGAACACTTACTTTTTGATTAACTTCTAAGGACTAATTAGTTAACACCTAATCTCTTTTTGTCTTTTATTAAATCATAGCAACATAGGATCCTCTTCCTTCCATGAGAGTAACGACAATGAATGCGGTGGGAAGAATGAGTTGCTCAATATGTCACTCTAATTTAGGGATCGTCACGATTTTGATTCGAACTTATATTCGCCTTATAATTATAGTTTATGAATCGGGACTGTAACTGTGTATTATCACTCAAATTTTGTGGAATAATCTCGACTTGGGGATGGCCACGATTCTGATTCGAACTTAAACTCGCCTTATAATTATAGTTTATGAGACAAGACTATAACTATATATTATGGTTCAAATTTTATGGAATAACCCGATAGTGCTATTGTAACTGTATGTTTTTGAATTTACAACACATAGATCTAAATGCTTTTTATGTCCTAATATAAAAGCACGCGAGACCATATTTTTAGGGTAGATCTCAGATAAAGGTTAGTAAGCTGTAGTAGCAAATACTCGATTAAGTTATAATAGTTGTGAGTAAAAATCGACCAGAAGCGGTTAATGGAAGAAAAAAGTACACCTTGAGGCCGGGATGTAAGAAACAGATTGGTGGAATAAAGCCCTTCACATCATTACATCACAACATTCTTGACATTTTTACTCTAATCCGTATGTTTTCAACCACTTAATTAGTTAAAATAATTACACAACTTTTTTCCTGTTTTCTTCAATGTTAGTTTTAACCAAACTACTCTATAGTCAACACCATACTAAAGTAACGACCACTAGGTGCTGTTTGGTTGGTACCAATTAATCAGACAAAATAATGTGCCTAAAACTTTTACAGATTCTAGTAATTATAATTAGTTAACTAATGAATTAATTAAGCTTAGTAATTTTGTTTTTCTTCACTTTTTGGCTGTGCCCGGCCAGTTCATCATCATTCGTTAATCCGCTTGCCAGCTTACATCCATATTACATTATCATTATATTTTTGTACTATAAAAAAGGCTGCTTTTTTACTTTTTAGTGCTGAAAATCCAAAGTAAATCTTCTTACGTGCGGATGATTAATGATTTAATGACGTGTCTAATGGGGGTTGACATTTAATTTTCTTAATTAACCTTCATCAATTGACTTTTATATTTGGTTTAAACTATTATTATTTTTTTTAATAAAAGGTTTAGGTTTGGTTGAGTTGTGCTTGAAAATGAAGAATTCGTTATTTATGAAATTGCATATATATTGTACATCAAATTAGATTTGAGTTGTTCAAAATAAAGCGAAACTCTTTTAATTGAGATAGAAGGAGTAAACGATTTCAATCCGAATCCTTATAAATGAGGCGTTTGGTTTAAATGGTTAGAATTAGAATGTGAATGAGTATGAGTTCGATAATATTCTTGAATGAAATGTGAATTAAATTGAAACCTATCGCTCTTGACATTTTAATTATTCTATTTCTTGATTTCTAAACCCTTAAGCCAAATGCCTCTAATTACTAGTTACTTACAAATGAAATGAGTAGTTGAACCATGAAAGCATTGTGGAGAACCTTTGTTTTCGGACGAGGGGAGATAAGTAAGATAGTTACAATGTAAAGTTTGGTTAAGAATTTTCATCCTTTACATGATTTCAACAATTTCTCATCGTTAAATAAATTTAGTCTAATGGTACATTTCTCTTGTCTTTAAAAGTAATTTAAAAGTAAGGAGGTTATGAGATTTTGGGATCAAATCCTATAAACATCCATTGAATATTAGCAAGCAGCCACAGTACAAGAAGCACAAGTACAATCGAAATTTTCCTAAAATATTATTCATTTCTCAGATATCTCGTGTAGTAAAAATAGGTGATTTGAAAAGAAAAAACAAGGCGAGGAATAAAATAATCAAATCGAATAACTAATTTTTCGCCATTCTACCTCTTTTGATTAGTTAACATTTTTCACAAATTTTATGAACTGAAATTCTTATTTTCACATTGTCATTAATTCCTCGCTTTAAATCTGAACTTTTGAAAACTTGTGCATGTTGCATCATATTCTCTTTGTCGTTTTACGATGAAAAGAAAATAAGATAAGACAAAGATAGTGAATAGTCATAAATTTTAAAATTGAAAAGAATTAAGTAAAATGATAGTCAACACTCAAACGATCGGAAGCCCACTAGATTAAAGCCCAATGGGCCTCGTAAAAGGAAGGATCCAATCCAAAGAATGGCCCAGAAAAAGGAGAGACAATTCTATCAATTACAAAAAAGCCCACTTAAAACCGCTTAATAAGTCACCTGATCAAAACCAAATACCGCAAAAGTAATGAATATCAAACCAAGCAGTTTGTATTGGAGTTGAATACCATACTCATTTCTACATAGCTTTCAAGCCAGAATTCCAAAAATCTTCTCGGACTGCCCAACTTGAGGTAATCGTATTTTATTATTATTTTTTTCCTTAGTTAATTTTAGTATGTTGACTGAAACCATTTTGTATTACTATGTCGTTGTTGCTATTTTTTTTTTCCCAAGTCGGTTGATGTTGTTTGAAGGGACAATAACTAGAAAGCCGAACAAACAGACGACAATGGTGAGGGGGATTGATTGATGTTAAAAGTCTTAAGACTTTTCTTAGATTAATGTTATTGCCCGAATATACAAATTTGCTCTTGTTGGCGAATAAATTATTTCCTTGGTAATAACATCATCAATTTCTTTCTTTCTTTCTTAACCATCTCTGTGTCAGCATGCATATATTGTGGAATTCATGTTTTTTTTTTTATTTTTTTGTATTAAATATGCGTGAGGATAAATATAATATATGTGTGCATGCATGGATGGTGATGTAGGTTGAAATTGTGGGATCGATTGATGAAGAAATATTACAAGCAAAACAAAACAGTAGAAAGGTCGGGGACTTCAAAATCCAAACCTTCAAAAACTAAAAAAACAGGCAAAGCTGCAGCCCTAGATCTTCAACTTCAAGGTTCGAAACTATATATGCTCCATCCATTATTAATCATCTGCAAATAGTAGTTATTTGACACATTAATCTTTCACACTTGTATCATTATCTCTTAAGCACGAGTTAATTGTGGATAACACATTGTCATGATGATTTCACAAAAACTTTAGTCGACAACGCTTACCAAACTGATGTGTTTGTTGAAGTATAATATATTAGTTGAGTTTAGTTGTATCGTGTATTGAACTTAGCTTTTGTTGTTCAAATTAAGCCCCGCAGTATATGATTATGTTATACAAAGTATTGACTATAGTGAAAAAAACACACATATTGAGTTTAACGTCTTACGGATGATGGACTACTCACTAGTACAGAAATGATTAAAGAAGGCGCCCCTTTGGAGGCGGGTGTACAAAAACCCGCCTCCAAAGGGGCCGAAAATGTCTTTGGAGGCGGGTGCAACATGCATCCGCATCCAATAATTACTTATTGGATGCGGGTGCATCTTGCACCCGCCTCCAAATCTCTTTTGAGGCAAGAAAAGGCTTTGCAGTCGCCTCTAATATCATATTTATTGGAGGCGGATGCATTTTTACAAATTTTAATCAATATTGTTTCGAAAATTCTCTTTGTTTTGGACTGTTGAAAGTTGAAAATAAATTTTAAAATAATTTACTAGGATAATTTTGAGAGTTGAAAATAATTTTAAAAAAAGGAGATAAATTTTTAGGTCATAAAAATCACAAGTTTTAGAAGAAAATATATAAATATATATTTTTGATTTTAACTTTATATACATGAGTATATGTAGCCTAGTGGTAAATTTAATATGCAAGAGTCAAGTGAATCCGCCGGTGTGAGTTCGATTCTTACTGAAGCCATAAATTGAAGAAAGTGAAATTAATTTACAACGGAGGCGGGTGCGGGCACCTCCTTTTGGAGGCGCCCGCACTGGAGGCGGGTGCACACATTAGTACTAATGGCAGATGATGATGAGAATGATGCAAAAGAGAGATTGTTAAGGGAGTTCGACCTGAACATGGCATATGGACCCTGTGTTGGGATTACCAGACTTCACCGCTGGGAAAGGGCTGCAGCCATGGGTTTGGATCCTCCAAAAGAGGTTCATAATCTGCTCAACTCAGCCACGGACGTTCGCCAAGATTGCTTGTGGCCTAATCTCTAATAGCTCAGTTCCAAGTGGTGACAATTTGTAATCACTGTACTCTCTCCGTCCTACTAAAAAAAGTTAGTGATACAATTGGTTATAAGGCACAAAATATAATTTTAAAGTAAACTTTTTTAATAGAACGAAAGTAGTATATGTTTTGTTTATCAAATTAAGGCACAAGGAATTAGTAGCTATATATTTTCCACATTGAATCTTCAAGGTATATGATTAACATTTTTAGATCTCAGCCATGTAAATAATTTTTGTATCTTATTGTTTTTTAGCTGCCAACTTGGATCGATACTAGCTGCTAAGGGTTTTGAAGTTTTTGCTTGTTACTATTTACATTTTTTGGTTATAGGATTGAAGCATACGGTAAAATATTAAAATTATATATACATATATGCGGTCAGAGGATGATTGAAAGGGGTTTTGAGAACCCCTAAAAATCACCTAGAATCATGAGTGGTAAAGTACAACCCTTCAACTAAGTTATTCGACTATATATATATATTTACTTTCTAATAAAAATTAGTTATGGACTATATATTATTATATTAGTAATGTAAATAAATTGAAACTTAGACTTTTTTTATTACGATATTTTTTAATTTTAGCTAAAAAGAATGGGATGAATATGGAGGATGTAATATTAATATAGCAAATTAAAAATATGGACAAACAAAAAAACTTTAACGTTATGTCATGGTGATTTGGTCTAGTGAATATTCAAAGGTATTTTAAAGCCTTGGGCTATGGGAAATTAAGGATCGAATCCCGACGACTCCCAGCTGCATATGTAGAGTAGGTGGGTCAATTTTTGACAATATAAATTTGACGCGAGAAAAAAGAAAGAGAAAAACAACGGTAAACATCGAGCTTTGATAAGTTAGGGAAAATTGCAATTTTGGTATATTTTGTTTAAACCTGTTGCACTTTTGACCTCTTATTTTTTATTGTTATACACATAGTCCTTTATGTTTGCATGTTCTTGCAGTATTGGTACATGTGACATATTTGCAGTATTGGTACATGTGGCATGTTATGGCCAGTTTTAACCCGTCAAAATAGAGGTCAACGGTTTCTAGAGATTTTTTAAAATGATTTCAGTAGCTCACGATCTCTATATTTTTCGGTAGCTCACATAATAATTTTTACCCATTTAAATAAATCCCATAAATGAACTAAAATTGTTGAGAACGAGTCAAGTGCAGTTTGGCATAGGTAAAAATTATTATATAAACTGCTGAAAAATATAAAAAATACAATAAAGTCCCAACCTTTTTTCTCATTTAAAAAAATCTCCAAAACCATTGACCATCTATTTGAAGATTTAAAATTGGTAATAATAGATCACATAGACTAAAATTGCAATAACATTCAAATGCAAGAAACTATTTTTAAAATAATAAAACGTAAGAAACTATAATATAAGTGCAAGAGCTCCAAACAAACATAAACAAAATTGCGATTATTCCTATAAGTTAGTTTACCGTGGACGTTTGAATAAATTGGTACAAACAAAACAACATGTATAATATGTAGAAAGGGATCCCTACCGTACATGTAACGTTATTTATTAGTAGCAGTAGTTTTGGAATAGAAAAATGTGCGATGCGACAAATGTAATGGAATTTAAAGGGACAGCAAGCGACGATCTTCTTTAGTGACACGTACCCGAATATTCCCGATGCCACCATCTTTTATCCTTCATATCCATTCATCAGCTGTTGAGCTATCTCATTCTCATCATTCCCAGCAGAAAATGCGTAGCACAACTGAACTGATTCATTTTTTTTTTTAAATTTAAAAAATGGCAAAAAGTTTTGAATTTGGAACAATGATCATGATAGACAATCCAATCCTCTGACCACATTTTTCCCAAAGAAAAGCAGAGGAGGAAGCTTTGTTGCTAGAGACCCTAATGGCGGAACTCAAATTTTTAGCCGTGTTTCTCTTCCTTTTACTCAAAGACTGCGTTTTTCAGGCTGCGAATTCCATTCCAACAACTTTAGATGGCCCTTTTAAGCCGGTGACTCAAAGATTTGATCCCTCTTTACGTTTAGGCAGTGATGACTTGCCCATGGATCATCCAAGGCTCAGAAGGAACGTAACTGGAATGTTCCCAGAACAGATTTCTCTTGCTTTGTCTACTCCAACTTCAATGTGGGTTTCTTGGATAACCGGTGAGTAATGCAATTGCAAAAAGTTTAGAATTTTGACTGTGTGATTGTGTTAATTCAGTTGGGATTTTTTTTTTTGTTCTTCCCTTTTGAGGGATTTTTAGGGGATGCACAGATTGGTTTAAATGTATCTGAGCTTAATCCATCGACGGTGACCAGTGAGGTGTGGTACGGGAAAGAAAGTGGAAAATACTCCATGAAGAAAACTGGAGTTTCAGTGGTTTACAGTCAGTTGTATCCTTATGAGGGTTTGTGGAATTACACCTCTGGGATTATACATCACGTGAGGCTTGAGGGTAAATTTCAGCCGATCCCTTTTCAATTTGATGAACTAGCTTGCCATTTTTCTTTAGAAATCAATGTTAAGCATAGCATTGTCCAAGATGAGGTTCAAATTTAAATATCATTTGAAGTTGGAAACATGTTCTGAAATTGGTTTCTATGTTGTAGATTGTGAAATTGGCATTCTAACTGTGTAGCCATTTATAAGCTTCTTGTATTGGTGTTATGAAAAGCTGTTTTGTAAATTTTCATTTTTTTGTTAATCATACTACTTCTATTACACAGGTGGGGGGAGGGGATAATACATTGGGAGGGACTCCTGCGTGCTTTGAATAATACCCTCCTGTTGCTGCTGCCAATTTGGGCGTACCTGGGATTTGATCCTAGGACCCCTTGTCCCCCTTGCCTCATGTGCTTTTGTTAAAATTAGGCATAAAAATTTTGTTTTCTAGAATATGGGAAAACATACAGTTTTCGAGAATCAGTGTATATTGGAAAAATTTGCAGGATCAACACTGGTATCCTTTGCTCTGGAAAATAGAAGTCCTCTCATTTATCCTTCAGTCTATGGTTGTGAACTTCCTCTTTTCTCTTGTAGGTCTTGAGCCTGAAACGAAATATTATTACAAGTGTGGTGATAGTTCTTTGGCAGCTATGAGTGGGGAGCTCGTGTTTGAGACCTTACCCTTGCCTAGCCCCAATAAGTATCCTCCCCGAATAGCGATTGTAGGAGATTTGGGACTTACAAGCAATACATCAACAACCATTGATCATCTCACACAGAATGATCCATCAATGATATTAATGGTTGGAGACTTAACTTATGCAAACCAGTATCTAACAACAGGGGGTAAAGGTGCTTCATGCTTCTCCTGTGCTTTTCCAGATGCTCCCATAAGAGAGACATATCAACCACGCTGGGATGGGTGGGGAAGGTAAAGTTTTCAGTTTGCAACTAATTACTTGATTTGATCCTAAACATTCTTTCCCCTAGAGTTCTGTTATAACAATGAAGTCTATGGGAACTGAATTCCTTAATGTCTTCTTATTGTTTTGATTACATAGTGCGTTTGTAGGCTTCTAGCTTGTTGTTTGCCTTAAAGATGCGAGATAATTGGTAGTTAGCTGAAATGCATTGTTGGTTTAGAATGCTGCTGAAGTCTTAGATTTTACATTGTTTGTTTTCACTGAGGTATTTCAGATGGCCAGGTTTATGCAGCCCCTGACCTCTAGAGTCCCAATGATGGTCGTAGAAGGGAACCATGAGATTGAGCCTCAAGCGGATGGAGTAACTTTCAAGTCATATCTAACAAGGTTCTCTGTTCCTGCTAAAGAATCCGGCTCTAACAGCAATTTTTATTACTCTTTTAACGCAGGAGGAATACATTTCCTCATGTTAGGAGCTTATACCGATTATAATAACACCGGTATTCCTTGGCGACCTTCTTCTCTAGTATGCATTTAGCCTAGTCTATGCTTATCTTTGACAGAATCGTAGCTACCCAATGACTGTTAGTCTCCATTTTTATTTGATTAGGTGCTCAGTATGCTTGGCTCCAGGATGACCTAGAGAAGATAGACCGAAGTGTCACCCCTTGGGTTGTAGCTGCCTGGCATTCTCCTTGGTATAACAGCTACTCATCACACTATCAGGAATTTGAATGCATGAGGCTGCAGATGGAAGAACTTCTTTATCAATACGGCGTGGACATTATTTTTTCTGGTCATGTAAGCTGAAGAACATTCAACTTTCTGCTTGTTAATCCCATTAGTCCTTGTGCTTCTGTAGTTAATTTTTGATAGCTGTTTGTTTAAATCGAACATAATTTTCTTTTCAGGTGCACGCATACGAGAGGATGAATCGTGTCTACAACTATACACTGGATCAATGTGGACCTGTGTACATAACTATAGGAGATGGTGGTAACATTGAAAAAGTTGATGTAGATCATGCAGATGATCCTGGAAAGTGCCCTTCCCCTGGAGACAATGTGCCTGAATTCGGAGGCGTTTGTCACATGAATTTCTCCTCTGGACCTGCAAAAGGGAAGTTTTGCTGGGACAGCCAGCCAGAATGGAGTGCATACAGGGAGAGCAGCTTCGGACATGGAATCCTCGAGGTAAATCAGCGCCATTTTGATCGGTTTCTGCATCTTTTCTCATGAATCTTAAACATGAGATAAACACAGATAAAGCTGGATCAAACTTTCATGAAGTCTTTGGAGTAATTTCACTGTCTTGTTTCATGGCAACTAAGTTAAAGCAGCTTTTTACTCACTTTCCTCCTCAGGTTGTGAATTCAACCTATGCATTATGGACATGGCATAGGAATCAGGAATCTTACGGGGAAAATAGCGCCGGCGACCAAATCTACATTGTTCGACAACCACAGATCTGCCACTCTACTTCACAGGTAAAACAGAGGAGCTAAAGCCAAAGCTTTAATGCCTCCATTTTAGCATAAAACTTGTCTGTAAAAAATTCTGGGCACTCTCATGTTGCAGGATGCTAAATTGACACCATCTGCTTCAACAAATGCTGCAGCATCACAATCACAAGTTGAAGCTTCTTTCTGCAATGGCTTCATATTTTCTTTGTTCTCCTTCATTTGTTTTGCCCTTCCATGGTTTTGTCATTAGGAAATGAATGATCAAGTTCTTTTATTTTAGGGGCATACTATTTGCAGGAACTAAATTACTATTCACAGGGACATTTTTATGTGAATTTACTATAATGTCCTTGGTTATTTTATTAAAAAAAAAACAAGAAAGGAACAAAAAATGTCGGCAGGCGACATTTTTGCCCAAAATGTCGCAAATGTCGCCTATACTTGGTATTTTTGCCAAAAATATCGCTTCCTGTAAGTAGCGACATTTTTGGCAAAACTATTTCCAAGTATAGGCGACATTTTGGGTAAAAATGTCGCTCATACTTGGTGGTATTTTTGCCAAAAATGTCGCTCCTTATAAGTAGCGATATTTTTGGCAAAAATTTAAAATGTCGCTTCCTGGCGACATTTTTTGTTCCTTGTTTTTTTTTATAAAAAAATAACTAAGAACATTATAGTAAATTTATAGAAATTTTTTTATGTGAATAGTAATTTGGTTCCTGCAAATAACAATTCCGTTATTTTTATACCTTTTTCTTTTAAGGATGGAAAAAAGAAAAAGAAAGTTTAATTCCATCAGAATGTATATAAGCTATACTTGATTGAACATGAACAAATTTTTCTGGAAGAAAGAAAGAATTGAGTTTTTCTTAAAAGGTTTGGTCTCCATGGTATCTTTGTTTTGAAAACGTGATATGAAATTTTGTTTTGGAAATATATTTTTTAATGAGAAATTTGAAATATGCCTAATTGAATACTTTTCCGTTCCATTAAAAGGGTTCAGTTTAAGAAATATTTTTTATTTCACTAAAAAGAGTTCACTTTCAATTTTTTTTACACCTCCATATTCTTACTAATATAATTATGTGTGGTTTACAATTAGTCTTTATTTTTTTAAGTAAGGATATAAATAGAACAAATAATGACTAATTAAGTATTGTACCTTGATATTCATAATAAATTGTACTTAAGTAAAGATGGATCCTTCTAATAGAACGGAGAGAGTAATAAAAGTGTATTAAATGATGATAATTATTATAAAATGTAAAATGTGAAGTGAAAAATAAAAACAAACACAAAATAAGATGGTACAATTAAGGGACATTTTGATTGCCAATAGTTTATAGGATCGCTGATGTGCATAAAATCGGATTTGCATTGGGCCAAGCCCAATAGATTAAAACAAAGATAAATAGTGGAAAATAAAGGCACAATTGAAGCCCAGATCCTTGTTCAGGTCGGAGAGATCATACAACTGTGTTACAAATTTAGATCGGTCATAAAGGCTTAGATCGGTCTTAAAGGCTAAAATCGGTCAGGAAGACTTAGATCAGTAAAGACTCATGAAAGCTTAGGTCAGAAAACGCTATAAACCAACTTGGTAATCTTAGATCGGTAAACTTTATAACCCACCTCGGTAAGATTGGGTCAGTCAAAATATAACTTTACTCGAGAAGCCCAGGTCGGTAAAAGCTTAAAGAAGTTAGATCGGTCAACAGTGTCAAAGCCCACTAAGATTAGGTCGGTAAATAAGATAACCGAACTCAGGAAAGTTTAGATCGGTAAAACCGGCCTGAGATGAAGATAATATTATTAAAACAGTTAGACATCATGGTAGGACCACAAATTTAATATATGCAGGAATAATAATGACAAAGGAGCCAAAGTTAAAGCCATTTTTCCCAGAACGGCTAAAGTCACCATAAAAAGGGGAATAAGTGGGAGCGTATGACATCATGACCCAACGGAATTATCAAGGTGAACCTATAAATACTCAGTCACCAGACTCATTACAGGTAAGTACTTCATAAGCAATTTCTGGCAATTCTCTCTGATTATTATTTCTCTAAAAGCTCTTGTTCAATACTGTTTATCTCTTTCATATTACTGACTTGATCGTCGGAGCCTATACAGGGGGGAAAGCCCCGCTCCTTTTCCTGATTAATCTCCATTTGGTCATCGGAACAGTGCGAGATCATTAAGCTTCATCATTACTGTAGAATCAAGCAACCCAGATTTTTCCCATCTTGTTCATCCTTCTCCTCAGCAAGACTTCAATTGGATTGGGTTTCTACTTTTCATAAAGATTTATTGGGCCGAAGAAGCATCGTTCCAGCAAGTGCAATTTTTGCGTCACATCAATCGCAAATTTGGTTATTTATTTATTTATTTATAATTATGTTAGTTTTGTTTTTTCTTTACAATTCTACCATAATTATAATGTATTTGCAGTGAGATGATATCAATTACCCCCCTGGCCCCCCAAATTAGGGCTTGAGTAGGTCCGACTTCCTAATTTTATAACTTGTTAATCTCCTCTCCGATGGGGTTTCGATCTCGTGCCCTTAGAAATTGCCAAAATGCGATTGACCCATTAGGCTACAATCGATCTCCTCAAATTATTACATCCCGTTTCTACAAGGCTTTGGCTAGATCGCCATTACTAATTTAGGGTTTCTCAAACTGAATCGCGGGTCAAAGCAACTTGGACTAAATTTTTTATTTCGTTCGGGAAGGTTCAATTTCTAACTGCGTTCACCAAGTCTGACCCGATCCACATGCCTTTTTTTTTTATCGGAATTGTTAATTGAATGATAGATTTTACTAAATAAAGAACACTTTCTTAAAAATTTAGACTTGAAATTATTTTTTTGCCCTTCCCCTTTCTACTTCCTTCTGCAGTAAAATTAAGAAAAAAACAACTTTTAAAAAGAATCGCCCCATCTGGGTGACTCTATCGGAAAGAATCACCCCAACTAGGCAATTTTATGGGAAAGAATCATATCTGCCAAGCGATTAAATGGATTTTGTCGCCACAGGACACCAATGTATTCCTATTTAATCGCTCGGGAGAAGCGATTTTTTCCCATATAATCGCCTGGTTGGGGCGATTCTTTTTAAAAGTTGTTTTCTTCTTAATTTTACTGCAGAAGAAATGGAGATGAGTGAAAGAAAATTTGAAAGAATTGGAGTAGAAAAATGAAAGTGAGTTAAAGAGTGAAATGGAGAGTTGAAGAGGAAATGAGGGTGTAGGTAAAAATGGTAGGTAAAAATATTTATGATGGTAGAAATGTATAAAGATATTATTGTCTTTTTACCACTTAAAATTTTAAAAAGTGTGATGTATTTAGTAAAAATTGTCCTGCAATTAACATGCCCCTTTTTTATTTCTGAACTACCCTCTCATATGCAAGAGCAAATTACATTTTTACCCCTCCTATACGTGAGATGTAGAGAATTTGCTTCAGCACTGCTTTATTGCTCTTGTAAGTCGTTATTGGAGTTTGCGTCGTTAATTGCGTCGATGATTAATAACTCTTTTCGTTTTATTCAAGGTTCACTTTATGTTAAAATAATAATACAAAATAAACTTTTTGAATGGAGTAGAGAGAGTAATAATTAGAACGATAGTATTGACGGTGAGGATGTAATTATATAAGAAAGGTAATTTATTCCCTTGAAAATTAACCCAGCATTAGCAGATTACTTGAGAGCAACAAACACAATTAAGATGGTAAAGAGAAGATTAAATCAAACTTAATTAATTCGCCAATGATTTATCGTGCTAAAACAACAATGATATATATAAATAAATAATATATATATACACATATATTTAAATACGTACATGTGATACTTGTTGTTTTAATATAATTGCCATACACTATAGGTTAAACACGATATACCAGAGGTTAAACTCAATACGCGATATATCGCAAGCTAAATGCGGTACGTGATATTTCAGCAATTAAACTCGTAACCGCTACACATTAAAAGCTAAATTCAAAACACAAAAGGTTGAACCCAGTATGAAGTATATCAGCACCTTAACTCGATACATGCATCAAAAGCCAAATTTAAAACACGATATATCATAAACTAAATTTGATATATGCGTTTTCATAACATAATCACGATATATACTTTAGAGACTAATCTCAATACGTGCATGGTTGGACCGTTAGACATGGATACAAGTTTTGCGCTACTTAATTTACACCTAGTTTTTAGTCGACTTAGTAATTTCAATTGGCAAAGATTGACAAAGGAAGGGAGAACGTATAGGATACACAAGGAATTTCTCTAATAATTTTAACATAAAACTTATTACGATATCCAAACCATGGTTGTTAGAATCGGGCCTAGACTCGTAGAATCGGCCGATTCTACGAGTCTAGACCAAGGAATCGAGCCAAACTCGGGTAGAATCGTATCTAATTTTAGAATCGCATCATCCCTGGTAGAATCGGCCTAGAATCGGCCTAGAATCGGCCTAGAATCGGGTAGAATCGGGTAGAATCGGCCTAGAATCGGCCCTAGAATCGGCCGATTCTACCCGATTCTACCCGATTCCACAAATTTATTGAATGGGCTCCGAAATTGGACCAAGTCCACTTAAATATGCGATTTGGAAGGCCTAAATTTGGTCAAATTTAGGTGGCCCAAATTTACAAGTACACTTTTGATAGCCCAAATTCTCAATTGCAATCATTTTCCCCTATCTTCTTCAATACTCACAACTACGGGTTTTATTTCATTCAATTTAAGACTTCATTTTTTAATCTTCATTTTTTTTGTTTTGCCTTAACTCCTTTATGCACTACTTAAGTCTTGATGGATTGAGATTTGACATTTTTATTTTGGTTTTTATTGAACAAATATGAGTTTGTATGATATTCATTAAGTTTATGATATAATTATAGTTAAATACATGTGTATTTTCTATTTTCCGATTCCAGTATCCGATTCTACGATCCGATTCTACGATTCCGATTCCAGGCATAAAACGATTCTATCCCAATTTACGAGTTTAACAACCTTGATCCAAACCAATAAAAATAGCCTATGTTTATACATGTATGGTAAAGGTTCCCACTAGTCTGTTTTTTTGTTTTTTTTTTTGTTTTTTTTTTTTTTCTTGAAGGGTAAGAAATATTGATCTTCACGATTCCCTTTTCCCCCAAGAGTTATTTTTCGCATAGATTAAGGATAATGAATACCTGATTAATTTGCTAATATAAACAAATAGTTTGGCGTTTATTAATGAATTCCTCTCTAAACACGTCAAAAGTACATATAAAAACAAAATAATTGGGCACAATCAACATTAGCTTAGTCTCATTACTTAGATGAGTTTTGTTTCAAAAATTATATATTTTTCTTCCGGTGGAAGAGTCTTGCTTAAATTTTTTTTCCTCTTCCTATATCCTAACTGGTATAGTTATGTGTGGTATATAATGAACTTACACTAAAAAGCAAAAATACGCGTGCAATGAATAGTGTTAAATTAACTATTTTATGCATTAATTAATTACATGTATCAATAAAAATATTGTACATTTTTGAAATAACACTCTTTCTAACTCCTTTTTTTCAGTATGGGACCCGCCCTTATAACATAGAAATCCCCCACTCATACGTTTCAATTTCACATACACGAGGTAATTCACATGCCGACTAACCACTGAATTAAGTGATCGAACCTTCTTTCTAACTGGCTATCAATTAATAATCTTTGGCATTTTCCATAAATAAGGTTATAGTTTTAAAAAGATTTTATCTGATCTTTAGTAGGAAGAATGTACATTTGACAAGGTGGATACTTGCTTAAGTTATTGGGGGGAGGTAGATGAGGTTTAATTTCACACTCCCCTATCTCTATTATTGTCACTTAATTAATTAACCACTCGTTTCCAAATATAGTATTAATTTGTAAAGTAAAAGGGAAAATGATTATAGAGTTTATCATACGCGACATACATAGCACGTCGTGTAATCAACTTCTCTATTGTGATAAAGTAGACAAGAAAATCGAAACTAGAGTAGATATAAGATGTCAAGAGTTCGTAGAGAACAAGGGAGTAATTCACAACATTAATTAATTCAGTAAAAAGAAAGCCCCAAACGACTTGTCTTTTATGGAGTTAAATCTAATTAATCCATATTAATTTGTCTAAGTATATACTCTCATATCCCTAAATATTACTACTACTAAGTGACTAACCATAGCCGTAGGGATATGAAATGCATAACTTGATGATTACGTTTCAATTAATTATTCACACGCAACTAATTAATGATGGATTTTATATTAATTAGTTAATCAATCATCTATGTACGTTAATTAATACTCATTCCGTTTCATTAGAAAAGTCCACTTTTATCAACGTACAACTTATTATTAGTATTAAGGTACAACACTTAAAATAACTAATTTGATACTATTTAGTCGATTCATATCCTTATTTTTAAGTATAGGCTAATTGTGGACCGCACATGATTATATTAAAAGTGTAATTTTTATTCAAACAAAAGATGTTGATGTTGTTGAAAGTGGACGGTTCTAATGGAACGAAAGAAAAGAGGGAGTAATTACTAGTTATGATGAAGGAAGTCTATAACTATAAATAGATCTCTTCATTCATAACAAAAATTCACAACACCATTCCTTAGCAGACATAAATTTCTTCCTGCGTGAAAAAATGGCTTCAACTTTCAACCTTTTGTTGACAATATGTTTAATGCTGCTGGCAACTTCCGAAGCCACTTCCAGCAGTTTCAACGATGAAGATTCTGCAGATTCCGACATGCTTCAGAGGTTCCATCAATGGAGGGCGGAGTACGGCCGCGATTACAGCAGCGGCGGCGGCGAAGAGGAATACCGTTTCCAAGTGTTCAAGAAGAACGTGGAGTTCATCGAGTCTTTTAATCGGCAAGGGAACCACACCTACGAGCTCGGCATCAACGGTTTTACGGACATGACGACGGAGGAGTTCATGGCCCTCAACGGCCTCAAACCGGAGGGAACAATCGCCGGCGACAACGACGATTCTCGTAATGATTCCTCTGCATTTCGGTACGCCAATGTGGAATCTGTGCCGCGCTCGTTCGATTGGAGACTTAAAGGGGCTGTCACTCCAATCAAAAACCAACTCCGATGTGGTAATTTAATAAGCTCAACAAACCAACTTCGTTTTCATAGTTTTTGTTTGTGTGTTGACTTAAATTTTAGTTTAAACAGTAAATCTGATATTTATAGGCAGAACTAGGGTGGGCTTTGCAAAATTACATTTTTGTCTCAATAAAATTTATTTATTTTTATTATTTGTGCCTCCATGCCTTTTAGAAGTTTTTTTTTCTATCTCAGAACGCAATTTTAATTTATGTAATAAGGATGTATATCATGTCAATCATTTTAATAAAAATGAGATCATCTTTTATCTAATTTTAATGTTTTTTCTTTAACCTTTTCCTACTAATTTATAGTCATGTCAAACCTTAATTTTTTATCTTACCTACACTATTAGCATTATTAGGAGGCCCCATTAAAATTTCTTTCTGCCTTTGCCAGTGTATATTATAATACATTTTACGTTTTCAATACAATTGTTATATTAAAAAGATTTATCTTTTAGAAACACCATTTATAAAACAACTCATAACGGAAATATACACAGGGAGCTGCTGGGCGTTTTCTGCGATTGGAGCACTGGAAGGCCTTCACCAGATCAAAACTGGCAAGTTGATATCGCTGTCGGAGCAAGAGCTGGTCGACTGCGACGATCAAGACAGCGGCTGCGCCGGCGGCCTAATGAACAGAGCTTTCAAATTCCTGATCAAGCAAGGTGGCAGCACCAGCGAGGAAAACTACCCCTACAAAGGGAAAGATTTAACCTGCAAAACCAAGAAGATGAAAAAGATCGCCGCTAAGATCACCGGCTACGAAAACGTGCCTGAAAACAACGAGCGGGCGCTCATGAAAGCCGTGGCGCACCAGCCGGTGTCGGTGGCGATGGCGGTTGGCGGCGATTTCGTGTATTACAAGAAGGGCATCTACAGCGGAACTTGTGGCACGGATTTAAACCATGGCGTGGTTGCGGTTGGGTACGGAGTTAGCAAAGATGGGACGGAATATTGGACGGTGAGAAATTCTTGGGGCGAGAAATGGGGAGAAAGAGGCTACTTCCGCCTGAAGAGAAACATTGCTAATAAGAAAGGACTGTGCGGAATAGCGATGTTACCTTCTTATCCCACCGTGGGAAAATAGGGTTTGATCGGAAAAGCTCCATTGAAGCTTTATGAATGCTAGCTCTGATTAATTAATTACTACGTATTATATATTGTGAAATAATGCTAGCATTTGGATTGTGATTAAAGAGCAGTTGATCTATCAATGAAGACAATTATTAATGTTTAATTTTGCGTAATTTTAATCAAAATTATGAGTTCTGCAATTAATAGTTCGTGATGAATTAACGACAGAAATCATATTTTAAAGGTTAGCAAGCAACACATAGAATTACTTCCTTCGTCTCATATGAAGAATTTAGCTTATAATATTGTTTTCAATTTTACAACATACAACGCTTTAATTTAACGGGACGGAAGGAGTATAACTTTCTCGTGCTCTATAGTAATGTTTGTTAGAAGATAATAAAGTGATTTTAAAGTTATTGTTTTGGTTATACTTAGAAGTGAAAATGGGCTATTTAATAGATGATCGTATCCTAAGCAATGATGAATCAGAACAAAGCTTATGGATTTAAGTAAATTAATCACACTCGTACTTCCTTTAAAATTGAAAATGAAAATGAAAAATAAAAAAGTTAGACTTTAAAGATTGTTATTGATTTCGCAGGTCATTTACCCCTAAAAACCAATTAAAAAGAATTTAAGAAAATCTTTTTATGCCTACATGGTAAGTTACGTAGTAGGGCTGTTCAGCTTGATCCGAAATTTCAGATCGAGTATTAAATTAGTAATGATAAGTAAATAAAGTTAAAACTTAAGGGAAAATTTTTGAGAAAGGCAGTGGAAATTTCATAATTAATAAGTAGGGCATAATTTTTATATAATTTTTAATAAGGGCAGTGAGTTATTAGTTAAAAGTTTAAAAATAAAAATATATTTACATAGACATAATTACCCTCAACTCGTTAACAAACAAAATAAAAAAAAATAAAAACATCTCTGAATCCATCGATAATCATGAAACAAAAACCTCAAATTTGAATCCTCTCTTCCACTCCTCTCAAGCCTTCTAAGAGCAAAGCCAAGCCAAAATTCCAGAAAACATCAATCCCCTTCATTTATATTCAATGTCTCAAGATCTATTAAATTTATGACTCGAAGAACTCAATTTAAGCGGATAAATGAGCAATGAGCGGTTTAATCGATCGGTGAGGCTCGGGGCTGGTCTTTTTACAATGATATTACAACGAAAGGGGAGAACCAGCCAACAACGTGACAATAGGAATTGAATGAATTAGAGCTTAGAAGTCTACTTTCAGAGGATTGATTTTCGGACCTTGGGGGCGGCCATGCCGACCACCATCTCTTTTTCCTTGTTTTTGTTCGTTTTTCCCCCTTTTCCTTCATGGTTTTAGATTTTTTATTTATATTTTTTTATTTTAGGTTTTAGATGTTTTTAGTCTCTATGGGTCATCGAAATTATTGGGTTTTTTTTAATCTCAAGGTTGAGAAGTTCTGCACTTGCTGGAGTTGGAGAAGGAACATAATTTTGCTTCATTGTGTTCCGAACATAATCCTGCGACAAAAATGTCCATCCTAATCTTTCTGCTATTTTAGACGGCTTGGGACCAAATAGCGGAATTAATTGGGAGAGGAAGAGGGTTTAATTTTGAGGTGCTGATAGAATGATTGCGGAATCGGGAGAAGAAGAGAGAGTTTAATTTTGAGGTTGTATTGATAATATGAAAGGATCGACATGTTTTTTCTTTTCTTAATGAGTTTGAGGATATATATGTATTTTTACTTTGTAAAATTTTTAGTTAATAATTAACCGACCTTATTAAAAATTATGTAAAATTTGCACCCTACTTATTAATTATGAAATTTCCACTGCCCTTCTCAAAAAATTTCCCAAAACTTAAAAGGTTATTGTTTGTGAATGTGAATTATTGTATCATAATTATATTGACAAAAACATGTATTTGATGGACTGAATGTTTTATATTGCGAGCATCGAGTTTAGCATCTGATATATTACGGTTATGTTTTAAAAACACACGTATTGCGTATAAATGTTGAGTTATCGCTTAAAGGCCCTAGTATATCACATGTAATGCTGATGTATCGTGATTATGAGTTTAACTGTTGATATATCGCGGTTATATTAAACCAACTATTGCCTGTAGTAAAGAAAATACGCATAACGAGTTTAACTTATGATTTATCGTGTATTAATTAATGACAACATGCATATAAATTTTAGTTGCTTATGTATTGTTAGCTGAGACCGTTAGACGTTGTACATGATATACTTCCTCAATCATATTACAGTCATAAGAACAAACAACAAACTGGCACAAATTTCTAATACCTCCACGTGTTATGTAACCTGAACTCGTAAATTGGAACACGAGTAATTTTTAATATGTCAGAAAAACATAACACGAATCAAACAGAATATAAGGGAGTTAAAGTTGAGTTCTTACAAATTTATTATTTAAATGTGTTAGTACAAATAATATGAATAAGCAATGTTATGATTGAAGATTCTCCAAATGCATACAAACATGTCAACCCAAACATAATAGGATCCTAGCCCAGTTGAAACAATGGCTAGCTCCCGGTGTCCTCAAGTTAGTTGCCACCGATTTTGGCCCAAAACCGATGACAATGTTTGATTTTTTATTTTTATAAAATAAATTTTATTAGAATTTATAGCTTTGTGCATTCAAAGTATAGTGTCCACAGATAATACATGCAAACAATAATTCAACCATTAGGAGCCTTTTATTTATCATAGAGTATTTAAATCAAATAAAAATATTCCAAATACAATCTTTTTCTTCACTAAATAAAATCCCAAAGGATCAAATTAAGAATAGAATAAACCGTTGCCTTTGGCGTGACCCATTGCGTAATCTCATTAGACACTACATATTCGTTCCATAAATTTTTAACGGACTGAATTTCAGATCGGATTTTAAAGAGTGGTTTCGGATTGGATTCGGAATTTTTTTAATGAATAATCCAAACCGATCCAACTACCATAATAAATAAGCCTTTCAAAAGATTCATTCGGCCCTGGGAATTTCTGCCACTGATCAATCAAACTGACCAAAACCAAACGCAATCAACAAAAATCAATAAGCAATTAATGCATGTTAAGATGAACTCTATAAATAGCTCTCCTTCATAACCAAAACTCACACTATCCTTACTGAGCTTTTCTCCATCGAATTTCCTGCAAAAATGGCTTCAACTTTCAACATTTTGTTAACAATATGGTTAGTCCTTCTCGCAACTCATGAGCTGCCGGCTTCTGAAGCCACTTCCCGGAACCTGAACAACGAAGACGATGCCATGCTTCAAAGGTTCCATCAATGGAGGGCAGAGTACGGCCGTAACTACAGCAGCGGCGACGAAGAGGCGTACCGGTTCAGAGTGTTCAAGAGCAACGTGGAGTTCATCGAGTCGTTTAATAATCAAGGGAATCACACCTACGAGCTCGGCATCAATAAATTTGCGGACATCACGAAGGAGGAGTTCAAGGCCCGTGGCGGCTGCAAACGGCCGGAGGGATATGACAATTCCACGGCATCTCACTCCGGCCCGCCAACGGGGCCAGTGCCGCCGTCGGTTGACTGGAGAACCAAAGGAGCTGTCACACCAGTCAAAGACCAAGGCGAATGTGGTAACTACAAATCAATTTCTGCATAAAGTAATTATAAATTAAAACTCATTCCCTATGATTTTAAAAATTACCAATACCTACCGTTTATTGGTTTAATCATAAGGACAAAATCAATCTCTATTTTTTATGGTTAAGAACGTACAAATTAATAACGGGTTAGTAAAAGTTTAGATCGACCTCTTATATTTATCAAATAAACCAATATGAACGGAAAGTTAGACTCAATTATTTTAATAAACAATAAGAGTTCTCACTAGGGGCAGAGGACGTGAAGAGCTGGTGGGGAAATTCAATCTTAATTTTGTTGTTCTACTATATAGAATTTTATGAAAAATTGTATTTTATCCCATCAAAAATTAAAATAATAGGGGTTATATTTATAACAAATAATTTTTCCCCCCAGACCTTTAGGGCTTGATTCCACCATTGGTTCTGACCATCTAAATCTTGACAGGCCTCGGCTTTGCTCGATATTACTGTTACTATTAGTCAAAAGAAATAACATAAACCAAAAGACTGTTGTAGATTCCAGATCCAAAAGAACAGATTCGTAATTCGATCAAAATGAAAAAATAAAAAAATTGCAGGAAGCTGTTGGGCATTTTCTACAGCTGCAGCAATGGAAGGCATGCACCACATCTCAACCGGTAAACTAATATCCCTCTCCGAACAAGAGCTCGTGGATTGCGATGAAGAAGACAAAGGATGCACCAGCGGCTCAATGCCGAACGCCTTCAGATACCTAATATCGGTCGGAGGATCCACCACCGAGGCAAACTACCCGTACGCCGGGGTTAAAAACCCCTGCAACACAGTCAAGATCAAGCAGGTCGCCGCCCCGGTCAAGGGCTATCAGATGGTTCCCACAAACAGCGAGGCGGCGCTCATGCAGGCCGTGGCGAAGCAGCCAGTGTCGGTGCTGATCAACGAGGATAGGATAGAGTTTTACAAGGGAGGGATCTTCAGCGGACCTTGTAGCAATGAGTTGAATCATGCTGTGACTGTGGTTGGCTATGGAGTTGCTCCGGGCGGGGTCAAATTCTGGATAGCGAAGAATTCGTGGGGGGTGGGATGGGGGGAGAACGGCTACATCCGCATGAGGAAAGACATTCCTGCTAAGGAAGGGCTTTGCGGAATTGCGAGCTTTGCTTCTTATCCCACTGCTACAAAAGTATAGAAGCTTAAAATGCATGCATGCTATGGCTGTGATTAATTTCTACATATTATATGAAATCATGTTTTCGTAAAAATAAAATTATATACATACATATAGATATATAAGTATTGATGAGTTGATGATTAGTTATGATCTCCTCCAATTTCATATATATGATCCCTTTTCAATTTGATGATCTATATAGTTTGCCATTTTTATTTAGAAGTCAATGTTTTGCTTGGGGATGGTATTTAACTACATGCTATATATCAAGGATATAATTATTACAAAAACTTGTATACAACACGGTGACCAGATTTATTTTGTTAAAAATGATTATTAATGGTACAAATTATTAAACTATCCCAAATGATTATAATATATTGGTAAAAGATTTAGGTAGAATTGTAATTAAATATTCTGTGGCAAGTTAAATAATTCTAGTAAATGTAAAAAGTAATTTCACAGGATAAATATACAATAAAATATCCGTTTAGAAAAAATGAGGTGGCAACCTGTGATTGGATATATATATATATATATATATATGACGATTTTTTTGAGGCTAAACTCGATCCTTGTGTCTTATATAGATATATATATAATTATTACAAAAACTTGTATACAACCTAGTTGACGGTGACCAGATTTATTTTGTTAAAAATGATTATTAATGGTACAAATTATTAAATTATCCCAAATAATTATAATATATTGGTAAAAGATTTAGGTAGAATTGTAATTAAATATTCTGTGGCAAGTTAAATAATTCTAGTAAATGTAAAAAGTAATTTCACAGGATAAATATACAATAAAATATCCGTTTAGAAAAAATGAGGTGGCAACCTGTGATTGGATATATATATATATATATATGTATGACGATTTTTTTGAGGCTAAACTCGATCCTTGTGTCTTATATATCTATATAAGACACAAGGATCGAGTTTAGCCTCAAAAAAATCGTCATTTTGTTATAAAGTATTGCATGTCACATTTCGCTAATAACATCTAATATATTGATTGATTATAGGTTATGATATATCGCCTATTTCTAAAAGAGAAAAAAAAGTATCACGCATAATATTTAATGTGTGGTGTGTTACTAACTATGACCTATGATGTATATATACTGAATTTAGTTGCTGATTCATCAGGATTTTTTTTTAAAATTTTTTTTATATATGACCTATAGCAAAAATAGGATATTGGTTTAAAGGGTTGAATTATCGCCTGCATGTTGTTAAAAATAAATATCTAAAAAGAATGCGCCAGGTGATCAAACAAGATACTCGCATAAATAATACAGATGTCAACGATGATTTCAATGTGACAAATGCATGGTCCACAGCAACAACATCAACAACAAAAACTAATCAAACATTTTCTCTTATTAACTATATGATGTGACGCAAAATGTCCGGTGTTGGATGCTCTGACTGGCCCAATAGAAGTCTCGAGTATTCAGGCCCAAGGTAGGGATTATCGGCTGAAGCAAGTGGCAACAGAGCTCGGATCTGGACTTCCTTAGCTCGGATACGCGTGGATGAGAAGGTATAGTTCGGATCTGCCTGAAGAGTGTTCCGTTACCGGAAATAAACAGTAAAACAAGCGGGGTTATTCCCCATGTTCAACTCCGACGATCAAGTCAGTGAAGATGAAAGTGATAAACAGCAGTCACCAAGAGCTTAAGCGTAAAGAAGATTGCGTACCTCAGTTAGTCACACGACTTAGTATTTATAGCTATACTTTTACATGTCCGTTGCACTATGATGATTTGTACTTCCAACTGCTCTCCCTTTTTCACGATGACTTTTACGCTCCTGTCTATCATGGCCTGACTTTGGACTTCTTTTCCATCATTGCTCTGTGTACTTCCTACATGAATTCAAAAATAGGCTCCTGGTCCTCTAATGATTTCTATCTATTATGTCGATGTTATTGTTATTCCGACCTAACTTTCCCAAGCTCGGTTTTTATGATGTCAATAAGAAAATCTTGTAGGACCGACCTAAGCTAGCAACTGACCTAAGCATGTTTCTTTGGCTCGGTTTTTAGAGAGTTTTCTGACCTAAATTTGGGCTTGAACTTTTTATGCGTATTTTCTTTCTTACTGTTTATGTATTCCTTTTCCGATTGGGCCAAGCCCAATGAAGACTTATTTTTATGCACACCACTATATAAATTATGTATTGTGATCCTCAATACATATTGTTACGTTTATATTTGAATATAGCATATCATTTTAAAAGCTATTTTTTCCAATTCCTTTTAGCCCATCCTCAATCTCTTTTAATATTAGTTAATACTTATATATTTTTTGTCCATTTTATTGAGACATTTATGGGTCTTTTAACGTGTCTAAACCATCTAAGACATGTTTATCTCATATTTTTAATGACGAGAGCTACTTATATACACTTTCTTTCTAATATTTGCATTAGTTATGTTATCTAACCTAACTAGTATGATTATACATTAATCTCAATATTCTAATTTCTACAACCCTTAGTTTTTTTGTTTATATTCATATTTTGTCATTCAACACTCGGATCCCAAAAACATCTAATACTTGTTTTGTCCAAATGAGCTTAAAATTTCGTTATTTCTTTCATACTATGTTTGAAGTTGGAAACACTACATGTATGTTGTTCTGAAATTGATTTCGAACACGCCTTCTAAGAGCCGTTTTGTAATAATTGGATGGACGTATACTTCTGTCTTCACAACAATATCATTCACCGACTCCCAAATCATTAAGTTTCTTCAATGGATTCAACAAATTAATGCTGCATCACAAGTTTATATTGAAGCTCTTCTTTCTTCAATGGAATCATTTTTTAAAAATTTTTTTTCTCCCAAATTCATTTTGCCATTCATCAATGGGTTTTGCATTAGCAAATAAATTATCAAGTTATTTTAATTTACACCTTTTTCTTTTGAGGTAAAAAAAAAAAAAAGAAACAAAAAAGAAAGTAAGTTTAACACCAACAAAGTTTATATGCAAAAACAAATTGTATCTGACATTTCTGATTTTTTGAAGGAGGGCGTGTCATTTAGCTGAGGCCCACATAGAGTTTAGTCTCAAAAGTAGTGTGTATATTATGAAAGCGTGCCAATTTTTTTTTTTTGAGGAAAGGTAAATGATTTTATTCCCCGAAATTAACGGGTCAAACCCGCGAGATCAACAGTACAACAGTTCAGTAATACATCGTAATAGGGGCATACCCCTAATCAAACGCATCAAAATCAAAAGACTGAAATCTAAAAGATCAGTCATAATACATCAAATAGGGCAACTCCCTAGCCAAAATAAATGAAACCCATTAGGCCTTGCACTTGACTGCCAGACGCAATCAGCACCGTAATGCCTTTAGTGGGACAGCAAGGCAAGGCCAAATTCCAAAGTTTCGAGCATCAACGTTTCCATGAACAGCAAGATTTCCCTAAGAAATCTAGCAATTTCCATACTTCAGCCGCAAGAAACAGAATTCCAGCACAGCCAATTACTTTTCAGAATTTCAAAGCTCAATTTGCAGCATTCCATCTCCATTTTGGTTAACTCCGAAAGCAGAATCAAAGATCCCAATTCCAGAATTTAATTTAGCCAGAGAGCAAAAGAACCCGAGAGTAGCTTATTCCATCTGATTTCAAATCAATAAGCATTTCCGGAACTAACCAGCATTCCCAAGAACAAGCTGGAACAGCCAAGCAAGTTGCATTAAAATCCAGAAAATCCACAAGTCAGCCACCCTCGAAATCCAGATTATTTCTAAGAAACCAGAAACTCGGTATCCCAGCAATCATCCAAATTCCAGCAGAGCAACCCGAATTTCCTATCCCAACAATATCACACAACCGAAATATTCCCATAACTAGGCTGGGCAGCCCAGCCAACTGCAGCAATCAGCACCCAGAATAGCCAAGGACAATGCATATTTCAACTCAATTCCACAGCCAAAAAGCATTTCCCGGAGCAGCCAAGGACAATGCATATTTCCAGTAAATTGCAGCACACAAATTAAATTTCCAGTACACTATTCAGCCACATCGAAACAGCCAAGGATAGTGCAAAGCCACACTTAATTCCAGTCCATATCAGCATGAACTTTAACTAAGTCCAAAATAGAAACAGCATTCTCAATCCAGATTTAAGTACACAAAATTCCATTTAAGGGTCCAGAAAGTTCAGTAATCGAAATCCAGTAACAGTAAGCTAAAACTGAAATTCCAGCATCCAGAATTTCCAAGACCAACATCAAACAAAATTTTAAGCACTTAATTTCCAGAAATACAAAAGTCATTTCCCAGCATTCCATCTCAAATTTGCTTACTTTTGAAAGCAGCTCGAAAGAGGCCAATTCCAGAATTTAATTTAGCCAGTATTCAAAGCACACAGCATCAAATTTCCAGCACACCTACACTAGAAATCAGGTTCCGGAAATTCGAGTTCCCTCAAATTTCCCCATCCTGGAACAGCCAAGGATAGCACACAGTCTACTCCAACAGATCCAGTACACATAATTTCCAAAAATCAAAAATAATTTCCAGAAGCAATCTATGAAAACAGCCTTCATAAATTCAGCACTTCCCTCAAATTTCCAACACCCAATAACCCAAAACAGACCATCATTCAGCTAAAAATACCAAATCCAGCATCTCCCAGTAAGAGGCCGGATCAGCCAAGCCACACGTAAAATCCCAAGGCGTAAAACAGAGGATCAGCAAACATTTCCCAAAACAGGGGAGCAAAGCACCCCATAAATTTCCAAATTTCATCCCAACACTCAATTATCCAGAGCCAGGAATTAGCCCCAACCAATTTGCACAGAAATTCAGTTCAACAATTAATCCAGAAAATTTAACTCTCAGTACAAAATTTTCCAAAAACAGAAAAACTGAAAACTTCTCGCTCATTATAGAATGAAAGAACACAGAGGAGACGCGAAAGAATTACGGCAGCCAGAACCCTCCCATAATTCAGACTGGACATAACCCACTTCAGCCCCCCGATTCTTCATCCAGACACAACAGCAAAATTCCAGCATTCAAACAGCAAAAATCCAGAAATGGTTTCATAGCACAGCAGTAATCCAACAGTTAAGCAAATAATTTCCAGAATCAGAAATTAATCTACTTACGCCATTCAAATCCTAACAGAAGGCCAACGATAGAGCTTACCATGGCCAAAATTGGAGCACCAATCTGTGAACTCCAAACAGCAACCGAAAGGCATTTCCAGCATCAAGAACAGCAACCGAAAACCACCAAAGTTTTCCGTTTCTCCAAATTCCATCAGACTCAGCGATTTAGCTGGGTGAGCAAGCTCGCTGAGTACACTCGGTGTTGACCCAGCCAAATCTTCTCTCCCGGAGCTCTTTCCCGTCCAGTGACCGGGTTTCCCAAGTCCCAGACACCATCCCGCAATTAGCTCGATGCAGACCCGATTCTCAGCACAGACCCGATGCAGACCCGCTGAAAATCCACAGTCGTCTTTGTTAGCCCAGATCAAAACACCAAGGGAAACTCCAGGAAATTCATTCTTCGGCAAACCACCAACTGCTTGTCGTCGTTTCTCTAGGCAGAGCTCCGACGATTCCTCCCGGAGCTTCTTTCCACGGTCAACTGAAACCCACAACATTCCTCCCAAAACAGAGACGCAAGGGAGAGCTCGTTGAAGAAATCAATTGGTGCAAACGCGTTTAAGACCCAAATCTTCAATGCTTGTAATCAGAAAACCCCAATCAAAGCTTATCAGAAGACCCATTTCCCCATCAAGGCATCTCGACGCCTTATAAGGACCAAAAAACTCACGACCCGGTTCAGACCCGAATACCCAAGTTGCAGACCCGAATACCAGACCAGAGAAATGACCTACCCGGTAGCAAAACCATTGCGCCGTCTTCGCAAATATGAGAGCTTCACGGCCACAAGATCCATCTTCCCGCCGGAAAAATCCCCTATCTACAGGCGCAGCAGCCCACGGTAAGTTTCTCATGTTCAAGCAGCCAAACTTGCCGGTGCAAAATCGGTGAAGAAAGCAAAGGCTTCACTTTTTATGGCCTCCGATTTATAAACCCACTTGAAAGAGATTAATTCACTCAAATATATGCCCCCGCACGTTGACATATAATTGAGGATGAAACCATAATCGGTAGAACCGATGAGAGAGCAAACCGAAGATGAATAACATCCAAATCGGTAAATCCAAACAGATTTGGTTGAACGAAACTCTCCGAAACCAAAGAGTTCATAAAACCAAATTTTCCAAATATTCAGGACTGCACGAACAGACAATCCACCTACACCCTATGAGAACAAGATTAAGATTCAATTAAGAACCTCAAACCTGATTCAATCGGATGTAGAAGCAACAGTCATGCAAGAAGAACTCCGGTGAGTGGGCGCTAGGAGTTTTCTCCTTTAGAGAGCATTCCGCTCAAAACCCTACTGACTACTTGCAGGACGTGCCATATTGAGTTTAGTTTCTGATGTCTCGAGTGTATCTGTTGATGTATCACAGTTATGAACTTAACTGCTAAAGTATCATGTATCATATTATATAGTTTTTAATGTATCATCTTTTTAAAAAAATATCGCATGTATTAACAAAAAAAAAAGAGAAGTACCGTTTCTAGTAAAGAAAATGCGTGTATCAATTTTAAAGGTTGAAAGTATTATTTGTTGGGCGAAGTTTCTCTAAGCCAAAGAATTAAGAGTCTGCAAATAACTCCGTTAAAAATTGGCTATTTTATCAAATACTTACATAAAGATCAATGTGTAGTGTTGGAAAAAGTAAACTAAACTTAATTAAAAAAATTCTATTCGTGATAGGATATAATAATTATTTGTTTAGATTGTTTTCAGTTTGAATTTAATTGGTTTTGGGAAACTAGTTTTTAAGAAGGATTTGGTAATTTTGAATTTATATAAAAAATTCATTGGTTTAGCTTATAGTTGAGTTGAGAGTTTGAAAAGTCAAAGATGCTAGAAAACTTTCGACTCTTTGCCTCCAGACTATGTGAGGGAGTTTTTTTGCCTAGTGTAATGTGTGGTTGCGAGGTCTGATGTATGTATGTGTAAGGTCAGATCCATGTAAGAAGTGAAACTAACAATCGACCTGTCAATCTAAACTGTCCCAATCCGAATTTTTGGTTGAGTTTAGCTCAATCTGGGACTTGTTTTGGGTCAATTCAGTTTGTGGGTAGTCGGCCCAAACCATAAAAGCCTTGGACCGAATCAACCCGAACTAAACTACCCGTCAATTTGAAACCCGACCAGACCCAATTCGGTTTGGGTCGGATCGGATTTTAGCTTTTGAAAGAATGAGTAATTGATTAGCCTTACAACTGCAACAAAAAATAATTCACTTTTCATTCCATATAAATAGTCACTGTTTTGAATTGTATCTTTAAAATTCATAGTTGGACTTGCGAGTAAGAAGAAAAACACATGATTCACGTATCAAATATAGCTAATGGACATTATAGAATCAAAGATAGCAAAACTTAAAAGATGTGGGATTAAGTATTGGCAAATTTATCACACCTTTTATAGACACTTCTCTTTGCATCTGGGAGTTTGGCATCGTAATTTTTTGCTGATTCTTCAGAAATTACTCTTTGTTTCCATCGACAGAACAGAGAAGAGGTTTGAGTCGCTTGACAATTCGTGTGAATGAATCAATAATGTTCTGCAGAAGATTCTGTACTTCGTCAGTGGCTTTTTGCCTTTGGTTTCCATTCACTGAAAATCCCATTTGGACTAACAAATTAACAATCGTCTTGCTTCTTAAGAAGAAAGGGGTTAACCTTTTTTTTTTTTTTAATTTAAAGAAAAGTTGTTGCAATTTATCCAACCACAATTAACATACAAAGCAGGATGAGACTATCGACTATAACAAGTGGAGGGCCTCTGGGAAGGGCAGATACTGAATTAGGGAAGACCGCCCGCTTGGAATGTCGCCTTAAATACCTTAAGATGTCCACCAGAACAACTCATTGACTGAGAGCTGAAAAGGGTTAACTACCTAACTTCAGTGATATCCACTTAAGGGGATTTAAAAAAATTTTGTTCATTTTAGGCAACGTTCTTTTTTCATATTTTTAAAAATATGTTTTTAGAATTTAGAATTTTATACTAATTTTTTTTTATCATTCTTAATATAAGTGTTTAGTTAACACATTTTTATATTTTGAATACATTTTTTACATTCAAAAATCATTTTTGAAAAACCAAATTTGGAATTATGTTTTCAAAAACTCTCCCAAACAAATATGGCCTAATTTTCCTTTTCCATACTGAGATGCATTTTTGTTTTGCGATTGAAATTTCATTTCTAGTTTTCTTTTTCTCTTTTTTTTTTTTTCCTAATTGAGAATTTGAGATGAATTTGTTTAGAAACTTTCTCTCTATTTATTTATTTATTAACTTATTATATAAAATCCACGACATACAGATATAGTAGGCAGTGTAAACTGCACTTTTTGCAGTTTTGGCCCCGATATTTATCTTTTTATTTTTAAACAAATAATAATATCACACTTGTCATCATGTTATATGAACTCCATGATAAGGTTATATTTTGTGGTTTAATTTGCTGGGAATTTGGGGACTTTTGAGGCAATTTCTGCACTTAATTGGTCTATTTTACTGCAGTAACTAAGGGGAGAAGTAGAAGAGCATGTGAGCAGAAATTGAGGAGAAGTTTGGTTGTTTTAGAAGGTCAAACCGTGAAAAGGAGTTTCAGTAAGACTACCTTCAAGTAGGGAGAATAATAGGGTAGTCGAATGGCCCTGCGTCATAGTCTTTTGGCTAAAATCAGGTTCCCTTCTTTCTTAATGCTGTTAGTTGGTTTATCTAGTAGAGCGTCTTTCTAGGTTACTAGCTAATTAGGAGATTAGTTAGAGGTGCGTCATCCTGACTATCCAAAAAATAAGAGGGAATGAGATTATGCCTGACGCGTCATCGATAACCATAACTGATTGATTTCTGTTTGTAAACATATTCTTGAGTCAATGAACGAAGTGCTTAAGTCGGTGTGAATTCATCAGCTTGCTGGAGCTTTTCATTATTGTTTTAGTCTATTTTATATTTTAATTTATTTAGTTTTTACTATTTTAATCTGATGTGATTCTCTCTCTCTCTAATATATTTTTAATTAATTGAAAGGAGGAATTAATCTCATTCCCTGTGGAGACGACCTTACTCACCAATGTGCTTATTTGAGTAAGTTTTATTTTGGTAAAAAAACGACGCACCACTCCACTTCTCTGAATATGCGAAATCACTAAATTTACAACCTTCAACATGGTTTATCTTTCAATTTAGAACATATACACGATAATTTTTTTTCCATTAATTTTTCACATAATTTATGGCCTATTCTTTTTTTTGGATTTGAGACTTGTTTTGAAAACAACTTTTGAAAAAATAATTTTATAATGTAAAAAGTGTATTGAAAATATAAAACGATATCATTAAATAGTAAAAAGTTATATTAGAAATAATGAAAACTTAACCGAAACCAAAATTTAAATGAACCAGCCCTTAACCTCGGAGTCCGCAATCCACTAATGAGCTTTGAGAACTGTCATCCACATTATCAATATATGAGATTTGGGTGTGGTTTATAACCACTTGGGGCTGGGATTAGAGAGAGTCTCATGCTTCGTCCGAAGGCAGGTTTACGGGGCGAGTGCAAAGAAGGTGGGAAGTCGTATTCAAAATCTTGCCAGCATAGATAAAAGATAGAAATGGAAAATCCAATTTATGGATGGCTTTATGTGCATGACTCGTTTTTCATTGCTTCAACCTCAAATCAACGTGCATCATGCATATTTCTTTAACTACAATTTCTTTAATTCTCTAATATTTGATGAAATATTAAATTATTAATACCAACCTACTTTGGGGAAGACTGATACAAATCAAATTGTCAGATTTGGAAGTTATTAAAATTTTCTTCAATGTCAATAATGACTTCGAATCATGAAACCAAATCTCAAATGATTGATGTGTTTCTCTCACTCATTAAACAAAATAATTACTAACTCAGTTGCATTAGAATGGTCCATCTTTATTTAGGTATAACTTATTATGAATCTTATGGTACAATACCTAAAATACTTACTTTGTCACCATTTGTTCCATTTATATCCTTACTTAAAAAGTAAGGATTAATTGTAGACCACACATAATTATACTAGTAAGGGTAAGAGCTATAAAAAAAATTGAAAGTGAACTCTTCTAATGGAACAAAAAATATTTGTCAAACTGGACCCTTCTAATAGAACGGAGAGAATAATAATATTTTGGTTTTTTTGTAGTTATGTGCTTTGTTTAACCACACATAATTAACGAAGAGATCATTTGGTAATTGATAAAAGAACCACGGTGAAAACAAAAGAAACTTTTTCAAGCATCAGCTACTTAATCAGCTGTTTCATAAAATAAAATAAACTTTTTCAAAAATAAGGTCATACTTAAATAGACGCACTGCGGAGAATCAATGTCTCAACCGTGAGGCCCGGCCCGAACCCGATGAACACACCCCATTCTAGGCCTTCCCCTGTGCTCTTGAATCCACCCTTCAATGAAGCATTTCTCATCTCATCCAGAACAAACAACACAGAAGAACCAAACATATTTCCATACTCACTCAACACATGCCTTGAGGCCCGCAACTTCTCTGGTTTCAAACCCAATTTCCCCTCCATTTTATCCAAAATCGTCGGACCACCTGGATGTACAACCCAGAAAAATGAGTTCCAATCAGAAATCCCAAGAATTTTAAATGTTTCTTCCAAAATTTTCTCAATATTTGTTGAGATTAGCTTGGGAATATCCCTGTGGATTGTGACTACAAGCCCAGCTTCACGGAGATGTCCTTCAAGTGTCCCGTGACTACCAGGCACGATTGTTTGGCCAGCGGAGACGAGCTCAAACACGGGCCTCTCAAGGCCTGGAATAGGATCCGACCCGACAATCAACGCGGCTGCCCCATCCCCAAATATAGCCCGCCCGACGAGATCATCCATATCGGACTCACTCGGGCCATGGAAAGCGATCGCGGTGATCTCCGAGCACACGACCAGAACACGGGCTCCTTTGTTATTCTCGGCTAAGTCCTTGGCCAGCCGGAGAACCATGCCGCCACCAAAGCAACCCTGTTGGTTCATCATAAGTCGCTTGGTTGACGCCTCAAGGCCCAATAGGTTTGTGAGCTGATAGTCAGCTCCGGGCATGTCCACAGCGATTGAGGTACAAAAGACTAGGTGCGTTATCTTTGACTTAGGTTGACCCCACTCTTGAATTGCCTTGAGGGCTGCTTTTTTCCCTAGTTTTGGTACCTCAACAACCAACATTTCTTGCCTTGCATCTAGTGAGGGTGCTCTGTTAGCACACAAATTAGGATGTTCCTTCAGGATTTCCTCGGTCAAGAATGAGTAACGTTTCTTGATCATTGACTTGTCACCTAAAAATAATATTTTATGGAAAAGGCAAAAATTTGAGGGAAAAAAAAGAAAAAAAAGTGAGAAGACCTTCCAATAATGTGCACTATGAAAAGACTGATGAAGAGATTATGAGGTTTCACTTCAATTATTGGATAATCAAGTAGACGTGCATGCTCATAAAATCAAATTTAATAGTATATATATATACATATATAAAACACTACCGTTCGATTAAGGAACTATTCAATCATTTGATTTGTCCTGGATGCATTACTAACGTAACTACATATATATGCAATTGCATAAGCCAAATTTAATGACATAATAATTTCTTCAACGAGACTGTAGTCTCACCTATATATACGTCAACACTGTAACAATTTACTTAAGTAGACTGAGAAATGAAAAGGAATTAATGAAGAAGAATTTGTAGTGTTGCTTACACATGCGCTGGAACTTGTGTTTGAGCTCAGTCATATGCTCGCTGTTAGTGATGCGAAAATAGTAATCCGGGTAAGTGCTTTGCTCCACACAGTAGGGTGGTGTTGCCGTCCCGATTGCCATGATCGTGGCCGGCCCTTCCGTCCTTTGTGCTCTGCGAATCTCCTCCACCGTCACCATATTCGCCGGAAAAGGTTTTTCTCTTCAACCTAACTTTGATAGGAACTCCGATCAGTGGGCGTGGCGGACACAGTACGGATGTGCTTGTTTCTAATGGGGGTTATGCAAGCTAGGAAAATGTTAAGGCATATATATAGGAAAATGGGATGTGATATTTAGCTTTACTAATTAGTTAGAATATATTTTTAATTTTTTTTTATAGTTAAAATGGTTACAATACTTCATTTTTTTTTTTTTGAAAATTAAAAATTTTATTAATTGTGTTGGAAATCGTCCAACAGCGATTGACAGAAGACAAAGACGCAGGCAATACAACTGATCGATTACAATATTTTTGATCTGATAACTAAACATATATGAACCACAACAACGTATCTAATATAATAAACTGCAAATCTACACCTAGTATAGCTCTAACCATAGTAGAATTATATCGCTGAACAAATCTCATATCAATAGTCACGCATCTGCCACTAATTGCTGATGAAAGTTTCGAGACTACATCTTCAACTGAGTCTTCATACACCATGACCATGAATGAGATCACCATAGCTAATGATAAAATCACCATAGAATTTTATATTAATTCATTGAGAAAGACACATTTGACAGTAGAGTTTTATCTCATATTTTCATTGTTAGTTCAGAGCACGTAGCATTAGTTTTCTGTTTTAGCGATTTGAGGTGTCTAGGAGAGGTTCCGTTAGCCCTAACGGGCGGTAGCTTTCTCAGGGGATTATTTTCTGATCGTAATTCAAGTATTTATTTCTTCTTTATTCTATTATGAGATTTGGGTGTGGTTTATAACCACTTGGGGCTGGGATTAGAAAGAGTCTCATGCTTCGTCCGAAGGCAGGTTTACGGGGCGAGTGCAAATAAGGTGGGAAGTTGTATTCAAAATCTTGCCCGCACAGATAAAAGGTGGGAAGTCGTATTAAGATATTAATATAGAAATGGAAAATCCAATTTGATAGAAATGGAAAATCCAATTTGCAAATAAGGTGGGAAGTCGTATTAAGAAAGAAATGGAAAATCCAATTTGATAGAAATGGAAAATCCAATTTGCAAATAAGGTGGGAAGTCGTATTAAGATAGAAATGGAAAATCCAATTTACAAATAAGGTGGGAAGTCGTATTCAAAATCTTGCCAGCACAGATAAAAGATAGAAATGGAAAATCCAATTTATGGATGGCTTTATGTGCATGACTCGTTTTTCATTGCTTCAACCTCAAATCAACGTGCATCATGCATATTTCTTTAACTACAATTTCTGCTTTATGTGCATTACTCGTTTTTCATTGCTTCAACCTCAAATCAACGTGCATCATGCATATTGATCGGCACCTTTTAGTTGGCTAATTTTAGAGTCTTTATTGGCAGTTCTCACTGGTATTTGGAGTATTTTTCTATGTTAAGCACACGTTTTATGAAGCAAGGCAGAAAGAGAAAAGAGTTTCTTAAAGAGCAGAAATAAGGTGCTATTTGCCCAAATGGACGCCTAAGAGCAGTGTGCATGAACAGTGCTCAAATTCCAGAAGCTACATTGATTAATTTGGGCTACAGAAGGACCAAGTGGACCAGATAATTGTTAATGAGCTGAACTTCTTCACTCGGACTAACTTACTTGATGGGTTGGAAACTTAGTGGCCCAAAGCAATTAATTAAAGAGAAGCTTGTCAGGTTTGATCCTGGAGAAGATGAGAAAAGAAAGATTTGGGGAAGAAATTAGAAAAGAAAGAAGAGAATGAGAATTGAGATTGATCAAGAAGAAGATAGAATTTCATCACAAATTCGCTAATCTCCAAATTACACAAACTGCCCCTTTTATACCCCGTAACTACTAATTTCCCAACTATCTATCTATATGCCCAATAATAGTGAAATTACACTATGACCCCAGATCGTGACAAATCCTACCCCATTAAAATGACTTGCCCTCAAGTCTGGCTATTCTCCCACTGGATACATGAACCTAGAGCTTGTAATTGTTGCAATTCAAAAGTGCCACCTTTGAAACTTGTAGCAACTTCATCCCATGAATTTTGAATTGTCGTGCCAATATATTGGGGAGTTGGCTGTCTCTGCAGATTATTCAATTCTTTAGCAAAAAAACCCACACCAATGTAAGCCTTGCTATTTCCAGCACTCATTTCCAAAACAATTTGGTTATGAATCAACCCATTAAGACTGAGAATTTTCTGGTGGGATGTTGCAGATTTAGTATTTAATGGTACCTCTAAAACATGCTCATCATTAGTTGTGAATAGTGCCCTTTGTTCTTGATTCTCCATTTCAGTACCTTCGTATTCCCCAGTCACCATAAAAGTGAGGTGGACTAGTTTATAGATATGGCCAAATTGATCATATTCTTCTCCACTTTTAAAGCACAGCCCAATATACCTCCTATGAGTTTCTGGAACTGAAAATTCTCTTGGTTCCTCCTTTTTCGAACCTCTTGGCCATATTTCTAGCTCGATTTTCTTTATCACCATCTCCAATGGTTCCTGAAATTTTTGTTTCAGAAAAACTTGAGTTCCTCTTCAAAGAATTAACCACAGAATCTCCGTTCTTTCTTTTAACCTCAGTAATCAAATAGCTCACATAATCTGCATCTTGCATAGCTTCAGATTTCATCTTTATAAATTTGTGAAATGCAGTACCAGTACCACCTTTGAAACATGTTGCCCCTACAGTCCATGCTTTGAAGGTTTTCCCCTTTGGCTTGCTTTGCTTATCCATCAGTACATCCCAGTAATTGCAACTCACCCCTAATCCTTCATTTTTCAAGGTGACAGAATGCTTCAAAAATATTATCCCTGTTGAAAATTTCAATCCTGATATTCCAACATCTCCTTTCCTACGTTTAACTGTTGTATTTTTCAACAACCCCAAGTTAACAACAACAACAACATCAATATCACAGCATTTCTCATTGCTAAAGTACCTTCCATCATCAAAGGGACTATTGTTCTGGTTTTGTTTGACTTCACCCCAATCAACACTCAAAACTACAAATTTACTATCATCAAGAAAAACTCCCCATCCATCATAACTCCAAAGGGACAATGAAGCCCACTGGGTCTCTGCTGTATTTTATTACCAGTGACAGAAAAATAATGAAGAGAACCCCAAACAATCTCCAGAACTTCACTCAAAGAATCCTGCAAGAATTCCACAATTTGCTTGGCCATTCTTTGAATTTCAAGGGAGTAAAAATCCCTACAGAACCTCTTTTGGTGTTCTATATAAAGCTGAAGGACTTCACCCGCAATTAACTCATCCAAAAACACCTTGGCTCCAAGGTTAATGTTCCTAGAGGTTGAAATGGTTCCTTTAACAACCCATAACAGAAGCAACAATGGACTTTTCTCCTTTAAGACAATTCTCGAACTCACAAAGATTGTTCCACTTATCACTGTTTCTTTGCATCTTCTTGAGTTTACTGCACCAATCCATACAAATACCATCCACATTTACACATGTAACACCAACTGACCACTCTTTTTGTGTGTCCAGTGAACTAGTAAGAAAATAAACTTCAGCACAATGAAACATCTGTTTATGAACAGTAGCACCACAATCTATAAGTTTTATCACCGAAATCCTAGTTCTACCTTTAAAAGTAGTTACCATTCCAATCCACGGCATGTTCAACTTCCTGTCACTAACCAGCACGAAGCTATCAAGGTTTACTTGTGTACCCTGAATTTCAACATAAATTTTACGCCCAAACATCACATATTTTCTGAAAAATCTGACTACTAATTTTTCCTCATTCAGTATCACAAAATCTTTAGCAACATCTAATTCTTCATGCTCTTCACTACGGTATATACTGTCAAAAACATCCTTGTCCCTATCATTCAGAATTTCCCTTTTAACAGTGATAAACCATTCAATAGAACTACCATGCAAGACATATGCAGCACCAATTGGTCCAACTATTAACAAGAACAATGAACTATGAAGAAAATAAACTGCAGCACAACAATGCTTGTGTTTATGAATAACAGCAGCATTTGATACCAACTTTATCATTACAATCTTGGTTCCACCTCTGAACACCATCACAATCTGAACCCATTCAAATCCTTCATCTATTTCAGCTGAATCCATAGTTTTAAATCTGTAGGAATCATCCACAAGCAGACTTAAGCTAACTTCTCTATTGCTGGAAACATTTCTACCATAGCTACCATCTAAGGTAAGTACAGGACTTGAACTAACTTCAAACTCAATGGTATAAACCTTCATCTCGTCAATTTTTCTCCAATCAAATTGAAAATTCCAGTAATTAGAATCAGCCATTTCAATATCAACACAACCTCTAAGTAACTCACCAGCTCTAATTGCATACAAACCACCACTGAACCAATTTCTAAACCTTTCCTTGTAATCTATCACAGATCCTATTTGTTGCAATTTATTAAATTCTGCAATCTCATTCAACTCAGTCTTTACGCTAAAACGTTTTAACCATTCATCAGCAAAATCACTCCAAGTAATTATATCATATATCGATTTCATGCTCTGAAACCAATTATCAGCCGTGTCTTCCAAACAAACTTCAATAACATCAATTTTTTCATGATCTTCAATGCGGTTAATGGAGAAAAACTTACCGCATTTTCGCAGCCCTTCTCTATGCTTTTCGTTGGTGAAATTCGGCAACTCAACTTTTTGTAGCTTTGGGCTGAAATTTCTGTATTTCTCCTCCCCCGGTGAATTTCTGACAGGTTCCCTCAACCACCGTTTGAAGCCGTTCGGTGTCGAAAGAATGGGTGTTCGATCGATAACGACCGTCTCCGGTACCTTGTTCTTGGTCGCCTCCGCTTCAATCTTGGAGTCACTGTTTTCTTCTAATTGCTCTTCCATTTGCGATAATTCCTCATTAATTCCCGCCTGAAGCGTGATTATCATTTCTTCCCATTGTTTCTTGAAAGTATCTGCGAATTCCTGAAATATTTTCTGGAAATTTAGTTCGCATTTCTTCACTTGCTGCCCCAGAATTATCGATCGAGTTCCGTTGCCATGGTATGACCCTCCACGGTCAGAAGATCGCGATCTCTGATACCAATTGTCAGGTTTGGCCCTGAAGAAGATGAGAAAAGAAAGATTTGGGGAAGAAATTAGAAGAGAAGAAAGAAGAGAATTGAGATTGATCAAGAAGAAGATAGAATTTCATCACAAATTCGCTAATCTCCAAATTACACAAACTACCCCTTTTATACCCCGTAACTACTAATTTCCCAACTATCTCCAAAATGGTGATAAAAATGGTTATAGGTGTCGTTTCAGCTATCAAAAATATTTATAAAAACCTACTAAAATCTAGTATAACAATAAGCAGGATCGTCTCCACAGGACTGGTAATTTTATTTCTCCCGTAGACAAAATATATAAAACACCTAGTTGAATAATAAATCTCAATTAAGTTCATGCAATTGATCATCGATGCAAATATATTCATGCAAACATAAATCAATCAGTGCTACTCTAATTAACAAGGAACATGTCATAAGGCATCGACACCTATTAACCAAGTTAATAACTTTAAGATTTAGGGAAACACGATTTTAGTTATTCCTACCCGCGTCACCAGTTCAGAATTACTAACCCTTTACCCGGCATTACCTTGAGGTAATTTTACCACTAATTAACCTATCCACTAAATGACATGAAGTAGTGAGACAGATTAATTGGTTCTACCCGAATTTAAACAAGTTGCGCATGCTTATATAAATTCAAGTAATAAAAGTTATAAACCCAGAGGGAAAAGGAATTCATGCATGCATTACACGAAGAACGATTAGATCTCACAATTGTAAGAACAACGTTGATCAATCCTCAACTAGAAAATAAAATAAAACAATAGAAACTAAACTAAAGAAAATAAAGAAAAGAAAAGAAATTAATATTGATTAAAGAGGGAGAAGGTAGAGAGCCGAAGCTCTCTACTGTGAAAGCATGAAAATAATCGTACAAAACATCCCTTTATTTAGGGAAATTATTCTAATAATCTCCTAATAAAATTAGAAAAAGAAAATAACTAATTAATTTGTAGTGCAAGAAAACTATCTAATTAGCTATGGAAAAGGAAATAGCCATAGGTGGCTAGAAACGGAATAGGGCCGCATCCCTAGAATCTCGCAAATTAGACTTAACGAAATTGGTAATTGCCAAAGTTGCATGCTGAGCAATCCATCTACGAACACAGTTGGACTTTGATTCAATCATCCTCAAACTAGATTGGAATTGGATTTGGAATTGGGCTTTGGATTGCAATTTGAACTTCTCCTTAATTAATTGCTTTGGGCCACTAAGTTTCCAACCCATCAAGTAAGCTAGCCCGAGTGAAGAAGTTCAGCCCATCAACAATTATCTGGTCCATTTGGTCATTCTGCAGCCCAAATTAATCAATGTTGCTCCTGGAATTCTAGCACTGTTCACGCGCACTGCTCTCAGGCATCCATTTGGGCAAATAGCCCCTTATTTCTGCTCTTTTAGAAACTCTTCTCTCTTTCTGCCTTGCTTCTTCAAACATGTGCATAACATACAAAAACACTCCAAATACAAGTGAGAAGTGCTAATAAAGACTCTAAAATTAGCCAACTAAAAGGTGCCGATCAAATATCCCCACACTTGAATAACGCTTGTCCTCAAACGTGAAGTGAAGAATTATAACATGGCCTTAATTTAGTAGCTATTCACATCTGACCTTAAACAGACTTTGACACAAAATAGAACAAAAAAGACTTGCAACTGGACACTTAAAAAAACACACACGACTCTAAAAACTTTGACTCAAAACATGACACAAACAATTCTGCCACAATTCCTCTTTCGAATTCTACTCACATCACAGATTCAAAATCAATCATTCATATGCAAGTTTTTTTTCACATTCAAAACAGTCTTTATTCGGCTTAGCACAAATTATGCAATAATTCCCAAACCCGCACTCTATGGACAGTAATTCACACAACTCACCATTCAAAAATTTAGGACAAATGTAAATTCCTAGTCTAGCAAGAATTACAAAAGCTTGATAGTCGACCATCGCCACAGTATAAAATACGATAATGCACAACAGTTAAAAAACAACCTTCTCATCATATGGACACAATGGAGGCTAAGGGATTAGATCACTTGGACTGGTCCTGAGAGTTCTAAGTCACCTGTAAACAATGAAACCAGTGTGTAACCAAAAATAGAACACTTACTGTATCTTCTTCTCAACTTTTCACCCTTCCATTTGGGTAGATATGCGCCTGTCCTCCTTTTCAGAACTTGTAGGGATTCTTTCTCACAGTAATTGAGCATAACACAAAATATGGTACCCCTTACTTGGCTCTGTTTACTCAGCATTAATACATTTGCAACCCAATTCAGAACAGATTTATTGTTATTCTTTTCTTTTTCAGTCCTTTTCAAAGCATCTTTCTTTTCCGGGTACTCATACATATTCATTAGTACACAAATTCACTTAATTCAGGAACAGGGCACCGCTTCATTAAAACATAGCAATTTAGGATTACAGTCAACTTCACAACACACACTGGGGGTAGAAAGGGATTAACATGAAAGGGCCTTGGTTGTCTTTTTACTAACTTCAAGAATTTCAGTCAAGGCTTCAAAGTGGCTTCTAAAGATATATAGATAGGTAGGTTTAGAAAAAGCAAGCCAAATTGGTTAATCCTAAGGAAGACAGTCTAACAGGCAAGCAATTAGTTCTCAATTTATAGATTCATCTTTTAAGGCTCAGTACAATATATATAGTAGGCTTCATAAAAGGGAATACATGCATAATTCAACCAGTTCAAAGCAAGACTTCACATATTTTATTAAAATTCAGTATGCATACTCAGAATAATTCCTCATCTATGGTATTTCTTTCAAACCAGAATTTAGAACATGGCAGAGACCCACTGACTCAAAATAACAAAAGACACATAAACATCCCCACACTTAAACCATTGCTTGTCCTCAAACAAACACTACTACAAAAAGGGGCTTTAATGGCGGTTATTAAGTGTTTTTAGGTTTATGATTTTTGAACCGCCATCTATCTGGCAGCCGTAGTAAGTTAGCGGACTTTCTACGGCAGTTAGAACTGCAGTAGAAAGTGCGGACTTTCTACGGTGGTTCGTGGTTGAACCGCCGTAGAAAGTCTCACTTTCTACTGCGGTCCAACATTGGACCGCCGTAGAAAGTCCGAACTTTCTACTGCGGTTCAAGGTTGAACCGCAGTAGAAAGTTACACTTTCAACGGCGGTTCATGGTTGAACCGCAGTGGAAAGTGAGACTTTCTACTGCGGTTCAACAACGAACCGCAGTAGTAAATGCGAGGTTTCTACTGCGGTTCGTGGTTGAACCGCAGTAGAAAGTGAGACTTTCTACTGCGGTTCAACCATGAACCGCCGTTGAAAATGTAACTTTCTACTGCGGTTCAACCTTGAACCGCCGTAGAAAGTATTAAAAACCTGCTGCTAAAACCTGGTTTATAGCAAAACCTGCTGCTAAAACTTGAAATTTAATACAAATGTCACCAATATACAAATTGAAATCACTTTTATAATACAGCATATCCAAAAAATATTTGTACAACTCTAATATGAACAAGTTTAATTAGTATCCTTCAATTACGGCGGATGCTCCAAAATATAACGAGCGCATATTTTTCGCACTGCATCTATATCCACATTGCTTAATGGAGTGCGATCGAGCTTGAAGTGCTGCAACAGAATTTTTGAAATTAAAAAGTAACCCAGTAGCAAAATGAAATACAGTCAATTAAGTAAGTTATGAGAAATATTTACCTTTTCAAGTGCCAATGTGGATGATTTCATTGCTATTTGGTACATGTAGTGCATTACATAGTACCCACACTCCCAATTGCTCGTTTGTTTTTTATGCTAATGAATTAATATATACGAGTTAGAAGATCATACAATTAATTGTATACAACACAACGTTTAGTAAAAAATTTAATATTCATAACTTCACTCATATTAATCTAATTAATTAAATAACTAGGACTCACTAATTTCTACTGATCGAAAAGGCAATTGCATGCATATATTAACTAACCTACCTAATTAATTAAATAACTAGGACTCACTAATTTCTACTGATCGAAAAGGCAATTGCATGCATATATTAACTAACCTACAGTATTGGACTCACGGATTGCATGCATAAATCAAATACCTCAATAAATAACTTGATTAACTAATAAATTAATTGACTAACACTACTAACTTAGGCTATTGGACTCACGGATTTAATTAAAACAACTAAACAACTAACACTACTAATTGCTTAGGCTACTAGACTCATGGATGTAATTAAAAAATTTAATAAGAACCAATTTTACCTTAACTACTATCCACGAAGGTTGCATATGCACATTTCTGGCCAATCCTAAGAAAGCTTGATAGTTAAACATCACCCTATAAAAATGAAAGCGGAACGAAAATAATTAGCAATATATGGATATATAGGCATTCTAACAATTGTTAATATATATAACTCACTCGTCTATAAGCTCCACCGCCTTCTCTTTCTGTGGATTTTGTAAAGAATCAAACCAGTAGACAACCTTTTCTACTGGTCTAATGGCTATTAGCATCCAATGTTCACTGCAAACAAAAAATTTAATGACGTCAGATCTTTATATCAGTGTTTTTTAAATATTAGAGAAGCGCTTACAGTGTCACTTACCCCTGAAGATAAGGCACCAGATACATTTCTTTATTCCTATCCTTCAAGTTTCGCGCAATGTAGTTTACCCTAGTATCAAGCGTATTTCCTATGGGTGTAACATGATCAGCCGAGAGTAAACCTATCCCCTTTCTCCCATTCCTTTCAACTAACTCATGTAAAACTCTAAAGAATTTACAAAAAGGGCTTCATTGGTTAGTCTAGACACATGGAATGCATACTATATATAATAATAATCAGAAATAGGTTATAAAATTAAGTGGAAACTCACTGGGTGAACAACTGCATCAAACTGTTTGAGACCTGGCTTTCTCTGGTCAATAACTCTACGAGATCCCCTCGATCCATCGCATTAGGCAGGTCCAAACCTATGACTTCTCTTTTCATTTCAAAGAAGAAGCCATTGAAGTCCGAATCATTCTCCATTCGGAGCTGTAACTCTTGCAATGGATCAGATGTCGATGAGGATGACATCTCAGTCGGAACCGTCGCCGAAGGAGATGTCTTGTCATCCATAGAATTCATCCGGCCTTTTTTCTTTTGGGCACTTTTATCCACCTAACATCATTTGAAATAACATTAAATATACAAAATGGTATTAAGTAATTCACAAATAAATGAAAGAATATACCTTTGTTACCGGAGCCGGCTGAATAATTTCAATCAACTCTGTAGGCCATTCCACGAAAAAGGATTTGGCCATTCCCACTGTCTCAGCCTCTTCCTCAGGAAATGGTAGCGGGGCAAAGTCATCATAGCAAATTTTAATTGTGACCCTCGCGCAACCTTTCCTAACCTCGCGCCCGTGGTGCTTGCTTTGCTTATAAATATTTCCCTTTGCCACAAGCTTACGCCGCTTTTGCAAATCCTCAGAGATGAACAGATGGCATTCACACCCGTCCTGAGATAATAGGCAAGCGAATAAAAATTAATCAACTATTAAGTCTAAATTAACAAAGCACTGTAATAATGAAATAAAAAATTGAAGAAGAAAGTTGCCGTCTAAACAAGTATTCACGTGAAACCAATCCAAGGAATTATTCAAAGCCTGAAACATCTTCTATACATCAAGATATATCTTAGGGTTATGAGTTTCAAGCCTCCTAAAATACCGTTTTAGAATTCTTAAAGATGAAGCTTCTAAAAATCCAAAATCTGCCACATTTTGATTTTTCAGCTATAATTTCCTACAGAAAAATCTAAAAATTATGAAACCAGTTGGAAATGAAACTAGACTCCTAGGGGAGTTCATATTGATCTTACTCATGATCAGATATGGTCGGAGTTGGGATTTATGAGCAAATCTTTCGGACTGTTCTGTTTATGGAAGATGAAGGCTTAAGTGTCATAGTTGCCTTCGGTTTTTGGAGGATAAATCCCTACAAAAAAATCTAAAAATTATGAAACTAGTTGGAAATGAAACTAGACTCCTGGGGGAGTTCATATTGATCTTACTCATGATCAGATATGGTCGGAGTTGGGATTTATGAGCAAATCTTTCGGACTGTTCTGTTTATGGAAGATGAAGGCTTAAGTCTCATAGTTGCCTTCGGTTTTTGGAGGATAAATCCCTACAGAAAAATCTAAAAATTATGAAACTAGACTCCTAGGGGAGTTCATATTGATCTTACTCATGATCAGATATGGTAGGAGTTGGGATTTATGAGCAAATCTTTCGGACTGTTCTGTTTATGGAAGATGAAGGCTTAAGTCTCATAGTTGCCTTCGGTTTTTGGAGGATAAATCCCTACAGAAAAATCTAAAAATTATGAAACCATTTGGAAATGAAACTAGACTCCTAGGGGAGTTCATATTGATCTTACTCATGATCAGATATGGTCGGAGTTGGGATTTATGAGCAAATCTTTCGGACTGTTCTGTTTATGAGTGTGTCATATGCATGCACTGAATTTAATTTAGTTTTAAAAATACCACGTGTATTCTAAGAAAATATACATATTAATTTTATTTAATTACCTTGTATTCGCCTAAAGCACCCCCGTCAGAGGCTTTGATCGGGTCCGTAGGTGAAACATGTAGCATCTCCAACTCGGGCAAACTTGTAGGGATCAGAGGAGAAACAGGGCTCACAGGGGAAACAGGGACCGCTCCGGAGGTCTCTGGGTGCGAGCTCTCATCTTTGGCACTATTGATGACGGTGGCTTTTAATGTATCATAGTCGGTTCCCATCTTACCACATAGAAACCCAACCATCATCTTCAGATGTGTCTGACATTCATCGAGTTGGGCAGTGGTTTTCTGAAGTTGTCGCTTAGTTAAATCAAGTTCATCTTTAAGCGATGTCCTTGTTTTCTGTGGGAAAACCTCTGTGATACGTGCCCGCGTAGAATGGCCGCGATAACGACCGGGGTGATCGCGCTTTCCCGTTGCAATGACAAGAATGTCATTCCTACCCTCTGCAACGGACTCCCCTTGGGACTCGCGGGAACATAGATTTTCCTACACATTTTGCCAAATATAGTAAATGTAAATAGATCAATTAAATATAAATAAATACACATATACACAGATTAATCATTTATGTATATAAATTTTAAATATAACATTGATAACCATAATTATAAAATATAAATAAACACACATATATACAAATTAATCATTTATTTACTTTACAGTGATAACTAGATAATTATAATTGCGATATAAACATTTAATGACAACCAAATTATTAATTAGCATTTCATCATAGATATCTAGTAATAAATAATCAATTATAATAAAAAAATATATACACAGAGACTTTAAATATTAAAAGAACTGAAACATAAGAAAATGTATGGTGCAAAACTTACAATTTCCATCCCTACACGCCCAGCCTCTGGCGTGAAGTATTCCCCTTTTTTGTTGGTGTGGGCCTGTCTCCAAAGTAGATAACGGCCTGGCTATGAATAAGAATCTTCGCCTTCTTCTTCGGACTGACCCTCCTCTGAAGGCTTCTTCCCGGATGCACTCACCCCCTCGTCATGCAACTGCTTCTTCAGCAGTCGGTAGCCACCGCGAGATAAATTATGGTAGAAAGCATTTAAAGTGGCATTCTTTTGCGCTTTTCCACGAATTGCCTAGAGATAAATATAATGAAAAATTATTATCCCTAAACTGAGCAATTTCAAATATCCAAAAAGAATAAGGAAATCAATTTTAAAAAATATACCTGCCATTCGTCTGTCTCGCGGCTAGCCTTGAACTTAATCCATGTCTCCCTAGGGAGATATTTATATTCCAAGCATGGGTCCTGACCCTTCAAGGCACCATATACATATTTCCCTAAATAGGATTTCCAATCTTTCCACCGTTTACCGGCATAAGAAATCCACTTTGTTTCGAGTTCTTCGGTTGACTCAAAAATAAATAATGCCTACAGTGAAAATTAGGAGTAAAATTTAGTGAGGAATTTGAGTTCATTTGTATGGAAGAAAAAACAAACAATGCATTATAATTAAAGAAAATACCCGTATTTCCATCCACACTCTTTTCTTGATCTCCTTGGGAACTTTGGGCCATGATTCATATTCCACTATGTCCACTTTGCTCCGGGCCGTATATGCCACAAAGGTAATCCACTTTGCATGATACTCTTTAGGCTCGAGCTCGGAATCAAAAGAAATGTCAAGAGTTTTCCCCCTCGTTCGCATTTCCAATAGATCATTGCAATTTGTGGGCCCTCTACCTCTACTACATTTAGTAGAAGAATCATCTCCATTGCCATTACCCTCATCACTATGCTCCGTATTGCTTTTTCTTTTTCGGGCCATTAAAAGTACCTTAAACTTCATGTACATAGAAAGAGAATTCAATATAACATATATGCAATTAAAGAAAAGCTTTAATGTCAAATACAAGAATGCTTGTAATGTGAAAAAAAAAGGCAATGTACATTCGCAAAATTCACTCCTAAAAATACACATATACCATTATCCAAATTAAACCAAATGAGGGCCAAAAAAAAGTGGACTTATAAAGGGTACCATTGCTAAAGTACTTCACATTTCACAACCAACAACTAATGAGAACAATCATTAATTTCTACTAAATGAATAAAACCAAAATTTAGTGAGGAAGGTCAAAGCTTCAAGGGTTAGTACTTCACTCCTAAAAAATACTCTTCTTCCCTAAAGGTACTTAGTGCTTGTGCAATAAAAAATGCTTCACATTCATGCAAAGATTTCTTTACTTTCAACATATATGGGGCTTTGAAGACATTGAAACAAGGGATCCCTAAAGAAAGAACACTATGAAGATTAAATTTCACAAAGTGGAATCAACAACAAAGCATTTTCCTCATTATCACTAAAGGAGGAACACTAAATCGAATAAGAACCGAAATCAAACACCAATGATCTAAAATTAATCAAGCAAAACCGAAATAAACATTTGAGTTTCTCATAATCATACACTAAACCCGAATTTCAAAGGGTACCTAATGGAACATTAATCAAAACCCTAGGTTCCCAAAATTATGTGTAGGACAAAACACTCAATTCAACAACCAAACCAATGCAACAAACAATCAATAAATCCAAAAGCATTCCAATCATTCATCACAAGGATTAAAGCTGAAATCAACCATAAATATCAACCCAAAAAATCCTAGTGCAATGGGAAGCATTTACAAAATATAAGGTTAAATACACAAAAGTTTTAAAATGAAAGCATAGAAGGTGGAACCTTTTGGGTGAACTCCTACAACCAAGCTTTAAGTTTATATAGGAGGGTGGAAATAGAGAGCCGAACAATCGGCCTTGCGTGGTCCAGCCGAACAATCGGTGAAGCTTGGGCAGCCGACGGGTTGATCGGAAGGTGAAGGAGCTCGCCGGCGACGGGAGAAGCGGCGAAGAAGCCGAACAGCCGCGGGAGAGAAGGTTAGTGAAACAGGGGAAATGAAGGGGAAAAAAGGGGAGAAGAGGGGAAGAGAATGAGGGAGGAAAGGAAAAAAGTAGAAATTTGAATTTTAATTAATAACCGGGTCGTCGGTTCAACGGCGGTTCAACCGCGAACCACCGTTGAACCAACAATCAACTGCGGTTCAACCGCGAACCGCAGTTGAAAGTGTACTTTCAACTGCGGTTCAAGGTTGAACCGCCGTTGAAAGTGCACTTTCAACGGCGGTTCACTCGTGAACCGCAGTTGATTCTTCTTTCAACTGCGGTTCGCGGTTGAACCGCCGTTGAAAGTCCCCACTTTTTCTCGGTTTAAATAGAAGAAAAAATTGGAGCCAATTCCCGCGCGGGCATATTTTAATATTATTATTATTTTTTCCATTTTCAAAAAACTAAGCCCACAATTTTGTAAATATAATAATACATACCCTGATTTTGTATATTTATTAATTATGTACACAATCTCGACTTTTATGAACCATTTCATAATTAAATTTCAAATTTTCCATTTAACCATATATTTTAATATTAATTTTTTTTTCCCATTTTCAAAAAACTAAGCCCACAATTTTGTAAATATAATAATACATACCCTGATTTTGTATATTTATTAATTATGTACACAACCTCGACTTTTATGAACCATTTCATAATTAAATTTCAAATTTTCCATTTAACCATATATTTTAATATTAATTTTTTTTCCCATTTTCAAAAAACTAAGCCCACAATTTTGTAAATATAATAATACATACCCTAATTTTGTATATTTATTAATTATGTACACAATCTCGACTTTTATGAACCATTTCATAATTAAATTTCAAAATTTCCATTTAACCATATATTTGCATTTAAATTTCCCGTGCTACTACACGTACAATAATTATAGGTCAAAGATAAAAATTAATAATTTTCGTAAATTTACATGTAAGAGACGATAAAGTAATAAACTTCATTATGTTCCCTAAAATTCCTACTTTTTCTACTTGGCGAACGGGATAAAAAAATCAAATCCACAAATGCATTAGGTACGTATAGTAATATAAAAATTAATTAATATTTGTTAAGTGGCCGAAAAAAAATTAAATAGTTACTGGAATTCATTACCTTACATACATATATATATATAAACATATATATATATATATTCTATGTATATATATATATATATAAACATATATATATATTCTATGTATATATATATATATATATAAACATCTTCCTCTTTTCTCCTTTCCCCTCTTGCACATCATCCAACTCTCTCCTCTCTGCTCTCGATCTCTTGTAAATTTCCACTACATAAATAAAATGTTTTCATTCGAAGAATTGAAGACTTGAAGACACCTTTTAATATTAAGTCTTATATATATATATATATATATATATATCTAACGTATTTTGAAAAAAAATGGAGGTTTACGTGAAAACTCTGACGGATAAGACCATCATCCTCGAGGTCGAATCCTGCGACCCAAATCACAATGTCAAGGCGAAAATCCAGGAAAAGGGTGGCGCTTCACTATCTATTTCAATCTTAAGCGTCAACGCGGTTAATTTATGAAAATTGGGAAAAAAAACTTAATAGAGAGTAGGGTTTAGGGTTTAGAAAATGATACGAAAATAGAAAATTCATGCGTAGCGCGGGAATTGGCTCAAAAAACTACTTTTCTACAGCGGTTCAACCAAGTTTGCTTTCTACGGCGGTTCAAGGTTGAACCTCCGTAGAAAAATAGTTTTTGGAGCCAATTCCCGCGCTACATACGCATGAATTTTCTATTTTTGTACCAAATTCAAAATACATTTAATTCTTATATATATATATATAAGAATTAATTATAAAAGTTGTCTTAAAGTATTCAATTCTTCAAATGAAAACATTTTATTTATGTAGTGGAAATTTAAAAGAGATCGAGAGCAGAGAGGAGAGAGTTGGATGATGTGCATCAAGAGAGGAAAGGAGAAAAGCGAAAGATGTTTATATATATATATATATATATATGTATAAACATATATATATATGTTCATATATGTATATAAGGTAATGAAATCCAATAACTAGATAACTTTTTTTTCGGCCACTTAACAAATATTAATTAATTTTTATATTACTATACGTACCTAATGCATTTGTGGATTTGATTTTTGTATCCCGGTCGCCCAAGTCGAAAAAGTAGAAATTTTAGGGAACATAACGAAGCTTATTACTCTATCGTCTCTTACATGTAAATTTACGAAATTTATTAATTTTTATATTGACCTATAATTATTGTGTAATAGCACGGGAAATTTAAATGCAAATATATAGTTCAATGGAAAATTTGAAATTTAATTATGAAATGGTTCATAAAATTCGAGATTGTGTACATAATTAATAAATATACACAATCTGGGTATGTATTATTATATTTACAAAATTGTGGGCTTAGTTTTTTGAAAATGGAAAAAAAAAATTAATATTAAAATATGTCCGTGCAGGAATTGGCTCCAATTTTTTACGAGGAGACCTTTCAACGGCGGTTCAACCGCGAACAGCCGTTGAAAGAAGAATCCACTGCGGTTCACGAGTGAACCGCAGTGGATTGTTGGTTCAACGGCGGTTCAACCTTGAACCGCCATTGAACCGACGACCCGGTCGAAGTTCAAATCAAATTTGAACTTAGACATTTTCCTTTCATTTTCTCTAAGTCTCTTCCCCTTCTTCTCCCCTTTTTTCCCCTGCTTCTCCCCTGTTTCCCCCTCCCTTCAACCGCGGCTATTTGGTCCATTCTCCTCCTCTCCCGTCGCCGGCGCAACCGAGGCACCTTCTAGTTTTTTCAAGTTCATATAAAATATATTTTGAATAATCAATTTGCAAAAAATAATAAAGCATAAACGAATAATTAATTCATTTATCGGTCAATACCCAACCTCGCTAAATGAATTTCTTTTTTCCGAGGCACCGACAAGTAATTTATGAAGAGTTAAATATAAAATCAAAACAAAATGAACTACGTATAGCTTCCCCTGTAAATTTTACCAAAAGTACTACTCCTTGAAAAAAAAAATAATAATACATGAAACATTTATTCATAAATGAAAAACAAGGAAATCAATTTGTCAAAAAATTTGACAAAGTTTTCCCTATAAATGTAACATACACCCTGTTAAGGATATGCACATTCTTAAATACTTCACTAACATTCCAACTATTTCGAATAATACGGAATTCAGTTTCAAATCAATTCAGACAAAATCTCCCTTGCTTGTTTTTGACCAAAACACAAGTGCATCATAAAATCAACACAGAAGCTTCACACAATTTCCAACAATAACATATTCATTTATAAACAGTTCCGCATATGAAGTCCCTTGAAATTTTGTCCCTTGTTTGCGCGGCTTCATCTGAGTTGTGACCTGTTTCAATCAGACAGTACGAAGGATAAAAATAAATGTTATTATAAATTTATGTCCACCTCTTTTCATTAAAATCAAAGAAACATATACAAATACATACACGCCCACCGACCAAAAAAATTAATAAAATCAAACAATATACCTGAAAATGATTATTAACTTATTCTCTTTCTCTTATGGGACACTTGCTCCTCGAACCATAATCCTTCGCTGTGGTCATCACGAAGTATGTATTTATCAAGTTCCCTATCTTCCTCATCTGCTCTCGGTTCAGGTAACCCACTAGAGAAAGGGCCAGCCTCATGAAGCCCTTCTTCTGTATCAATCCCTTCCACTCCGTGATGTTGTTTACCATGAAGAACAACAGACCAATGTTTGTCGCAAGGATCGGTGATATAAAAAACTTGTTTCGCCTGCGATGCAAGTATAAATGGTTCCCCCTTGAAACCCTCCCGATTAAGGTTCACCAAGGTAAAACCCAATGGATCATCAGTTCAAACCCCACTATTGTTATCAACCCATTTGCAGCGAAATACAGCTACTCTGAAACAAACATAGTCAAGCTCCCAAATATCTTCAATCACCCCGTAATATGCCATGTTTGCATACAATGGATTTTTATCCTTCCTGCTAGAAACATGTAAAGCCTCTGAGATTAATGTAATACCACTGTTTTGTGCCGTACTCTTCTCATCTTGTCTCTTAGTAGCAAATGAATATCCATTTATGTCATAGCATGAAAATGCTCGTACCGCAGGGCTGGGCCTAAACGCCAACCATTTCAAAGTCTCCGAAACGTTTTTGCCCAAGACAGCATTACCAAACCAATAGACAAATGTCCGAATATGTTCATTGAGCACATGTTGATCCGTCCAAACAGGATAAGACGTTCTTATTGAACGGATATGGTCTGTCACATAGGGCTCAACTTCTTCAGAATTGTGCAGTATGTAGAGATGCGCCTTCATCAATTCAACATTAGACGGCAAAAACATTTTTCCTCCCCTTGTGCCCATACCTATAATCCTCCCATCGTGCTGATTCTTAGATATTCCAATGGATGCAGTCTCAGCCAAGTATTCAGTGCAAAACTCAATTACCTCCTCAGCTATATAACCTTCAACAATACTAGCATCAGGACGACAACGATTCTTAACATACCCCTTAAATACTTTCATATATCGCTCGAATGGGTACATTCATCTCAAATGAACAGGCCCGCAGATTTTTATCTCTCTAACCAAATGAATCACCAAATGCACCATAATATCAAAGAAGGCGGGTGGAAAATACATTTCTAATTGACAAAGGACAACAGTTATTTCATCTTGTAACTGATCAAGTCTTTCGCGGGCGATAACCTTGCTACATATAGCATTGAAGAAGAAACAAAGTCTTGTTATACTGGACTTAACATGCTTGGGCAGTATCGAGCGAATAGCTACAGGCAACAATTGTTGCATTAAGGCATGGCAATCATGAGACTTCAAACCAACCAGTTTTAAATCTTTCATGGAAATAAGTCTGCTTACATTTGAAGAATATCCGGATGGAACTTTGATGCTACGCAAACTTGAACACAGTTGTTTTTTCTCTTTTCTGGACAAAGTGTGATAGGCAGGGGGTAGATATGTGCGTTGTCCTCGAGCTACCGGTGCTAAATTTGCTCTTATGTTCATATCAACCATATCAAGTCTCGCGTTATAACCATCCTTAGTTTTACCAGGGATGTTCAAGAGCGTACCTAACAGGCTTTCACAAATATTCTTCTCAATATGCATAACGTCGAGACAATGTCTGACATCCAAGTTCTCCCAGTATGAAAGTTCAAAAAATATGGATTTTTTCTTCCAACAACCTGTATCATTATTGCCGGAATCCGAAGTTTTACCAAACTCCACATTAATGTCCGTCACACGAGCTTTCACCTCTGGCCCGCTCAAGGGTTCTGGAGTTTTTCTGAACTCTTGAAATCCATTGAATGCTCTTTTCATACGGCGATACGGATGAGTCTCGGGAAGAAATCTGCGATGCCCAAGGTATACTGTCTTCCTCCCATGTGCAAGCTGACAAAAATCTGTACTCTCCTCACATATTGGACATGCTTTATGCCCTTTAACAGAGTACCCAGACAAGTTTTCATAAGCAGAAAAATCATTAATGGTACAGAACAACATGGCACGTAATGTGAACATTTCTTCACGGTATGCATCAAACACAGGTGCGCCTTCATCCCATAACTTTTTCAAGTCTTCAATAAGAGGAGCAAGATACACATCGATATCATTTCCTGGTTGCCGTGGCCCTGAAATCATTAGAGACATAAGTATGTACTTGCGCTTCATACACAAGTAAGGCGACAAATTGTAAATAACCAACATCACCGGCCATGAGCTATGTGTGCTACTCAGACTGCCAACGGGTTCATTCCATCAGTACACAAACCAAGTCTCAAATTTCTGGCTTCTCCCCCAAAAGAAGGATACATTGAATCAATTTTTTTCCACTTATCTGAGTCTGATGTATGCATTATCACCTTGTCATCATCACTGGGAATACACCGATCTGAATACCATGTCATTAGTTTTGCATCTTTTTCATTAGCGAACAACCGTTTAAATCTCGGTATTATAGGAAGATACCACAGAACCTTAGACGGCGACCCCTTCTTTTGCGCATCAGAACTGTCTTCAACCTCATCACACAGCTGCTTGTTTTTGTATTGTGGAGTTTTACACTTAGGACAAAGCAATAAATCCTTATACTCATTCCTGTAGAGGACGCAATCATTTGGGCAAGCGTGGATCTTCTTATACTCCATACCCATTGGACACAATATTTTTTTCGCCTCGTAAATTCGATCTGGAAGTTCATTATCTTCTGGGAGCATATCTTTCAATACCCTCAATAAGGCTGTAAAACTGGTATCTAACCACCCATTTGCCGCTTTCAAATTAAACAACTTCAAAACACTAGACAATTGTGTATATTTAGTGCAACCCTTGTATAGAGGCTTCTCATTGTCACCCAAAATGGAAGCAAGAACTTCCGGTTTATCAGCAAAATCCTCGGCCACATCCTCAATCATGGCATCTAATCGATCTCTAGTAATCGCATCATCTCCTTTTGCATGAGATTTTCTTTGCTCAGGTAAACCATCAATACTTTCACCATGCCAAATCCACAGTTTATAAGAAGGATCAAATCTGTGCCGATATAAATGGAATCTTATTGTATCTGAGTTATCAAACTGCGCACCATTTTTACAAGCTTTGCACGGACAATGGACGTACTTTGTATTCTTATAAGCGAATTGAATGAAATTCTCAACTTCTCTCGCATAAGAATTGGAGGTCCGATCACCATACAACAAGATATTTCGATTTATGTGTAACTAACACCTTGAAATAATTAAAAATACCAAATAATAATTCAACAAACAATGTACAAAGTATCAAGTTGCATGCTTGTCTTAGCACATGTCATAATACTTATGTTACTCATATAATCAAAACTACTATAATACCTCAATGAAAAAAATAATGCATAAACAACACATGCGTAATAGACATAATCAAATGAAGAAGAAACTCTAAGTTTTTCATTTATGCATTTCGTCAAACACATGAAATGCATAAAAAAATAATACACATCCTAAGTAGTGCTAATTATATGAACATCATCCATTAAAAATCAAACACTATAAATCAAATCACATCACCAAGAAACTACATAGTATAACTAAATAGGGTTCCACAATACTAAGGTTCACCATATACATGGAATATATGCAACTTTAATTTTCAGCCATCTACCATAAATAAAAATAAATTCTATAGGATGACATATCTAAAGTACAAGCATAAGCAATTACTGAGAAATTTTAGAAGTTTCTAACCTTTAGGTGGTAAATTTTAGCTCCAAATGACGATTCTTTACGTTCAACGTGCAAAACCGTAGTAGAAATTTGGAGAATAACACTTTCGGCCGCGATATGGAAATACACGTTGTTATTTAGGTTTTAATACGTTAATACAACGGCGGAGAAAATTAAACCGCCGCAGAAAGGGACTTCTACGGCGGTTTTAAAATAAACCACCATAGAAAGGGACTTTCTACGGCGGTTGGGACCAACCGCCGTAGACAGTGGAAGGTAACCGCCGTGGAAAGTGTGGACTTTCTACGGCGGTTGCCTTTCAACCGCCGTAGAAAGTCCACTTTCTACGGCGGTTGCCTTCCAACCGCCGTAGAAAGCCCCCTTTCTACGGCGGTTTGTCCCAACCGCCGTAGAAAGTCCGTTTCTACGGCGGTTCATTTTTAAACCGCCGTAGAAAGTCCGCATTTCTTTTATTACTGCGGTTTTCTATTTTCCGCCGTTAATCCGCAGTCGTTAAAGCTCCATTTTGTAGTAGTGAAATAGAATAAGAGCAGGGAAAACAACTGACAAACCTACTGACCCACAAAACAAATAATGACAACTGACGAAAGACAAAGAAAACTGTCCTGGCAATACTCCCTACAGTTCCATGACCATGATTAGGGACAAAAGGTGCGATGCAGCAATGAGGTTGATCAGGTCTCAAGTACACCTCGACACTAGTAGGCACGTCCCTTCAAAGAAAACACACAACGCAAATTGGGAAATAATCTTCCCATCATAGTTAGGAATGGAGCATAAGCATAATAATAAAGCACAGCAAAATCCCGACTAAAAGTAGTCTTTAGTGACACTATAAGACTAACAAATGTCATTAAACAGAAAAAAGCAGCCCATCCTCATATAAAGAACTAATAACTTGGCTAAAAGTAGTCGACAAGCAAAGCACAATAAGCATTATGAGCAGAAAAAATGGGCATTGAAAAAGTTCAGTACCTGGATAGCATGAGGAAACTAGAAAATTCAACCATGGCAAAATCTCACATCAACCTCAGCTATTACCCAAGCATGCAGAATGAACAACACACTTTCCCCCAACAAAATACGACTAAAAGTAGTCGTCAAAAACACCCATACACTAAAAGCAGTCAGGTAATAATAATAGGGAATTTCAGAAAAATAAACATCAGCTCATGGAAATCCCTAGCAAATAACTCAGCCCTTAACAAAATATGACTAAAAGTAGTCATCTCATATCTCACCATGCTCAAAAACAATCAAACAAGTAATTGCCCTTATGCATTAAAGCTCACAATTGATAAAAGAGAAACAAGCCCAAACCAAATTTAGGCTATCACAATCTTACAAAATACCTTCCACAATATTGAGCATACAATGAAGCAACACCTTTGTCACACAGAGCACCTCTAAGTGATTTACCCAATCATTCCCCCCCAACGAAAACATGATTAAAAGTAGCCATCAAATAAGTACTCCAAAAGCATTTCCAGAAATTAAAACCCTAGGTTCCAGAGAAAAATCTTAGCTCAAAAATTGTTCCAAAAGAAATCAGCTTGAGTTCCAGACAAAAATTCCCATATGCACAAGACTCAATTACAAACTTTCAACCTCAATAAGGACCATTTCAACTATTACTTGAAACATGCATTTGACCAATTCTTGCAATTTTCAGCACATAAAGATTCAACATGTTCAACAAAGCCAAACAAAATTTAATCCACACCTTGCAGCATTTAATTGAAACAACAAGCATAGAGGGCATTATGGAAAATTTCAAAACATAAAGAATAGGAATACCCTCTATTTCAATTACTGCAATATCAACCCCCAATTCAAAATAAAAAAAATTCAACAGTAGGCTCCTTTAGGAAATTGGGATGACCCACGAGAATCAAAGCATTCAAAACCCAGAACAATTAAAATTGAATGAAGACAATAGACTCCAGCCTGGGAATTTCTTGTAGAAGAAACCGTAAAGGTGCAGCAGGGGTGATGAACAACCCAACTTCGTGGGTTCAGTGGCGAAGCTGTGTGGCGGGCAGCCCAGCAACTGCATAAGAAATTCATAAACATCTTGCACCACCAAACTCAGGTCCTGCAATCCAGTAGCGTTAAACAGAGAAGAAAAAGGAAAATCAAAAAATAAAAAATCAAAATTAAACCACATTGAAACGAAAATATAAATTGCACGTAAAAGGAAGGAAGAAGGGGAAAACGGCCGCCGATGGTTTGCGATCTGAGATCACTGCGGCGGTTTAAATGGAGAAGTGGAGAAAAGGAACTCCGGGCAAAAGAGGATAGGCGGTGGCGACAGGTTTCACGAAAACCCTTGTTGTGCCAGTGACAATGGAGGGTGGTGGCGGAGTCGTGAACTGCTTTGAATCTCGGTGGTTTTGGTTCGCCATGGTGGTTTGGACAACCACTGTGATTTACGTTGCCGATCGGTTGCTACTGTTGCTGGAATAACAGGGCCCTGCAATTCAAAGAAAATAGAGCAAATCCAAAAGGCTTTATTCACTATTGGGTGGCTGTGTAGTGGAGGCGGCGGCGGCACTAGAGCGAAACCCTAGCCCGCCGGAAAAAGTGGAGGTACGGTGGAGAAGAAAAAGTAGAAACGTGTGTGTGGTGGTGGAGTGTAGACATGGGTGAATTGTGAATGGTGAAAAGAGTGGATTTACCGTATTACTTCTTTTTTATAACAGAAAAGAACAAAACTGGCAGATAAGTGGGAAAACTAAATAAAAAAAACATTTTTTTTTATTTTCCAGCAACGACGCCATTTTGATAGGTGTCGTTTCAGCTATCACATATTTCTTTAACTACAATTTCTTTAATTATCTAATATTTGATGAAATATTAAATTATTAATTCCAAAAGATTGATACAAATCAAATTGTCAGATTTTGAAGTTATTAAAATTTTCTTCAATATCAATAATGACTTCGAATCATGAAACCAAATCTCAAATGATTGATGTGTTTCTCTCACTCATTAAACAAAATAATTACTCACTCTGTTCCATTAGAATGATCCATATTTATTTAAATATAACTTATTATGAATCTCATGGTATAATACCTAAAATACTTAATTTGTCACCATTTGTTCCATTTATATCCTTACTTAAAAAGTAAGGACTAATTGTAGACCACACATAATTATTCTAGTAAGGGTAAGAGCTATAAAAAAATTAAAAGTGGACTCTTCTAATGGAACAAAAAATATTTGTCAAACTAGACCCTTCTAATGGAACGGAGGGAATAATAATATTTTGGTTTTTTTGTAGTTATGTGCTTTGTTTAACCACACATAATTAACGAACAAATCATTTGGTAATTGATAAAAGAACCACGATGAACACAAAAGAAACTTTTTCACGCATTAGCTACTTAATCAGCTGTTTCATAAAATAAAATAAACTTTTTCAAAAATAAGGTCAAACTTAAATAGACACACTACGGAGAATCAATGTCTCAACCGTGAGGCCTGGCCCGAACCCGATGAACACACCCCATTCTAGGCCTTCCCCTGTGCTCTTGAATCCACCCTTTAATGAAGCATTTCTCATCTCATCCAGAACAAACAACACAGAAGAACCAAACATATTTCCATACTCACTCAACACATTCCTTGAGGCCCGCAACTTCTCTGGTTTCAAACCCAATTTCCCCTCCATTTTATCCAAAATCGCCGGACCACCTCGATGTACAACCTAAAAAATGAGTTCCAATCAGAAATCCCAAGAATTTTAAATGTTTCTTCCAAAATTTTCTCAATATTTGTTAAGATTAGCTTGGGAATATCCCTGTGGATTGTGACTACAAGCCTAGCTTCACGGAGATGTCCTTCAAGTGTCCCGTGACTACCAGGCACGATTGTTTGGCCAGCGGAGACGAGCTCAAACACGGGCCTCTCAAGGCCCGGAATAGGATCCGACCCGACAATCAACGCGGCTGCCCCATCCTCAAATATAGCCCGCCTGACGAGATCATCCATATCGGACTCACTCGGGCCATGGAAAGCGATCGCGGTGATCTCCGAGCACACGACCAGAACACGGGCTCTTTTGTTATTCTCGGCTAAGTCCTTGGCCAGCCGGAGAACCATGCCGCCACTAAAGCAACCTTGTTGGTTCATCATAAGTTGCTTGGTTGACGCCTTAAGGCCCAATAGGTTTGTGAGTTGATAGTCAGCTCCGGGCATGTCCATAGCGATTGAGGTACAAAAGACTAGGTGCGTTATCTTTGACTTAGGTTGACCCCACTCTTGAATTGCCTTGAGGGCTGCTTCTTTCCCTAGTGTTGGTACCTCAACAACCAACATTTCTTGCCTTGCATCTAGTGAGGGTGCTCTGTTAGCACACAAATTAGGATGTTCCTTCAGGATTTCCTCGGTCAAGAATGAGTAACATTTCTTGATCATTGACTTGTCACCTAAAAATAATATTTTATGGAAAAGGCAAAAATTTGAGGAAAAAAAAGAAAAAAAAAAGTGAGAAGACCTTCCAATAATGTGCACTATGAAAAGACTGATGAAGAGATTATGAGGTTTCACTTCCATTATTGGATAATCAAGTAGACGTGCATGCTCATAAAATCAAATTCAATAGCATATATATATATATATATGTGTGTGTGTGTATATATATATATATATGTATACACTACCGTTCGATTAAGGAACTATTCAATCATTAGATTTGTCCTGGATGCATTACGTAACTACATATGCAATTACATAAGCCAAATTTAATGACATAATAATTTTTTCAACGAGACTGTAGTTTCACCTATATATACGTCAACACTGTAACAATTAACTTAAGTAGACTGAGAAATGAAAAGGAATTAATGAAGAAGAATTTGTAGTGTTGCTTACACATGTGTTGGAACTTGTGTTTGAGCTCAGTCATATGCTCGCTGTTAGTGATGCGAAAATAGTAATCTGGGTAAGTGCTTTGCTCCACACAGTAGGGTGGTGTTGCCATCCCGATTGCCATGATCGTGGCCTGCCCTTCTGCCCTCTGTGCTCTCCTAATCTCCTCCACCGTCACCATATTCGTTGGAAAAAGGTTTTTCTCTTCAACCTAACTTTGATAGGAACTCCGATCAGTGGGAGTGGTGGACACAGTACGAATGTGCTTGTTTCTAATGGGGGTTATGCAAGGCTAGGAAAATGCTAAGGCATATATATAGGAAAATGGGATGTGATATTTGGCTTTACTAATTAGTTAGAATATATTTTTAAATTTTTTTTATAGTTAAAATGGTTACAATACTTCGTTTTTTTTTTTTTTGAAAATTAAAAATTTTATTAATTGTGTTGGAAATCGTCTAACAGCGATTGACAGAAGACAAAGACGCAGGCAATACAACTGATCGATTACAATATTTTTGATCTGATAACTAAACATATCTGAACCACAACAACATATCTAATATAATAAACTGCAAATCTACACCTAGTATAGCTCTAACCATAGTAAAATTATATCGCTGATCAAATCTCATATCAATAGTCACGCATCTGCCACTAATTGCTGATGAAAGTTTCGAGACTACATCTTCAACTGAGTCTTCATACACCATGACCATGAATGAGATCACCATAGCTAATGATAAAATCACCATAGAAATTTATATTAATTCATTGAGAAAGACACATTTGACAGTAGAGTTTTATCTCATATTTTCATTGTTAGTTCAGAGCACGTAGCATTAGTTTTCTGTTTTAGCGATTTGAGGTGTCTAGGAGAGGTTCCGTTAGCCCTAACGGGCGGTAGCTTTCTCAGGGGATTATTTTCTGATCGTAATTCAAGTATTTATTTATTCTTTATTCTATTATTTCTGATTATTTTCAGTATGAATCGTAGAATAAATATCTGTGTAGTTAAATTTAACATGAGTAGCTAAATTCTATATTCCAACATAATGTAAAAGCAATTAATCCGGGCATGTTATGAAACCAAATTGTTCTTAATTAAATTGCATGTGTTCCTTCTTATTCTCTGCTCATAACTTTGATTACTGATATTTAATTGAGATTGATCACCTTAGTTAAATTAGGTAGAGCCAATTAATTTCTAGTTAAATAACATAATATTTATTGGGCAAGATTAATTAGTGGTAAAGTTACCTTCAGGTAATAGAGAATAAGGGGTTAGTAATTTTTATATGTTAATTCAATAAGAATAACTAAAATCAGGTTTTCCAAAATCTTAAGGCTGTTAACTTGGTTAATAGGTGTCGATGCCTTACGGCCTGTTCCTTGTTAATTAGAGTAGCAATTATGTATGTGCGGATTCACGGTAATTGTCGATAAAGTAAGGGGAGATTGGGTTATGTCTGTGCGGATTCACGGTAATTTATAACTAGTTGATGACATGCTATTTAACATATTATTGCGTTGATGATTAACATGCACGTGATTATTGTGATTTACATATTATTGGAATACTTTATTACATTGATTAAACTCTCTTTATTATTTTAGTTTGTCAGTTTAGTTTGCATAAACCTCCTACAAAGTCTCTTTGAGTGAAACAAAGGTGGTTGCTAACCAAAATAGTTTGGATTTAATAGGTTTTGTGATTTTAAGCATTCCGTTCCCTGTGGGATCGATTATTGTGCTATTTTTAGCTATTTGTTGCCGATTTATACAGTACGTTTACTATATTTGATAGGACTAACGACGGTCTTATCAAATTGGCGTCGTTGCCAGGGAACGGTTTTTCGTTTAAAATCACTTTTTCCTATTAATTTTTGCTTTGTGTGTTTTATGAGCAGGTCTTCGAAACTTGAATTGCTGTATGATCCAGAAATCAAAAAACTGCAAGAAGACTTGCTAAAGAAGCACGACAAGGCGAGAAGCTACTGTTTCAGATTCTGACAAGGTCCTGTTAGCTCTAATGGAAGCTAGAACAGAAACAGAGTCTGAACATAAATCTGTCCCCACGCCTGATTCTGAGATAGGGGACAGACAGGAAGAAAGAAGGGACGAGCGGCGTGGGGAAGCTCCTGCGGCCGAACCAACTCTGTAGGACCTAAGTAGCCACAATGTTGCAGACAGGGCTTCGGCCGTTGTCACTCCAAGATTGCCCAACGGCTTCCCTCTGAAATCAAGCTGGTTATAGAAAATACCAAAATATCATGGTAATATGAGGGAAGATCCACATAACTTCCTAGATGAGTATATCAAGAATTTTAATGTGGGAAGGTTGCCAACCGGAGCAAACGAGGAACAACTCAAGCTTGTTGTTTTCCCTTATATGCTTACTGGGCAGGCAAACCGTCAAATCCTTGCCAAGCAGTTCCATCACTACATGGGAACAGATGAAGGAACTCTTCCTCCATAAATATTTCCCTGCTACTAAAACCAATGTTGTAATGAAAGAGGTTAGAAACAGGACTATGACGAGTTCTTGGGTAACTACTGGCTCCGTTTTAATGAATTAGTTGAAAGCTGCCTCAATCATAAATATACTGAGGCCCAATTGCTGTAATTTTTCTACCTGGGGATGACTGCTGAGGAGAGGCAACATATGGATTCCTTTAGTGGGGGAACATTTTTGAATAATACTGTCACTTCTGCTTGTAAGAAGATAGAAGACACCATTGACTCTCATGGAGAATGTGAAGAACCTAGCATCCGTTTGGCCAAATAGACCGCTGAAGTTTATATTGTCGATGATCTGGGAGATGAAAGAATCGACAAGATAAAACAGATGTTTGCAAAATTAATGGAGCAATTGGACAATGGGGGTAATGACAGTCGAGTGGAAGAGGTCTGCCGAATATGTGTGAATGAAGGGCATCTGACCCACATGTGCAAACTAACACCTAATGATCCACTGGCTCAAGCACACGCAACGGGAAGTTGGAATGGGCCACGAAGGGATCCTTACTCAAACACCTACAATCAGGGTGGAAGGATCACCCAAGTTTTAGATGGACTGAGCCAGGCAATCAAGACCCTCCCCCACAGGCCTAGCAACGTCAGTTTTATCAACAGGGCGAACGTTATAGGCCACCTCAACAAATAGGGTTCCAGCAGAACCAAAACCAAAACCCTTATCAGCCACAAAAGAAGAACAAAAAGTTGAGTGATGTAATTGGGTCCTTAAAGGATCAACAAAAAGAGCAGAGGGCCAGTATTGATAGTCTGGCAAATATGATGTCCCAATTGGCTGCTTCACTCAAAGAATTAAAAAGAGACCGAGGGAGACTGCCTACACAGGTCCAGATACAACCTAAGGAGAATGTCAGTGCGATAACTCTAAGAAGTAGGAAGGTTCTGGAGCCAACAGTGGAAAAGAGTTTTACTCCTAGTCCCGTCTGCCCAAACAGACCGTCGACCTTGAACATGAAATTGCTGAAACAGAGCTACAGGGTACTGTAAAAATAGGGAAAACAGATAGACCTGAATCCTTTTTAAGTCTAAAAGGCGGGAACCCTTACGAAGAACCTCCTTTTCCAAATAGATTGATTAGTAGGAACAAAGTGGAGGCGAAATCTGAGCAAGACGAAGAAAATTCCAGGGGAGATGTCAAGTTACCGCAGCCAGAAGAGCAAGAGAGTTCTACTCCGAGGTCCTGTTTGCCCAAACGGGCCATCCACCCTGAACCTGAAATTGAAGAAACAGAGCCAGCGGGCACTATAAAAACAGGGAAAACAGAGAGACCTGAACCTTTTTTAAGCTTAAAAGGCGGAAACCCTTATGAAGATCCATTTTTTCCAAACCGACTGATCGGGAAGGCGAAAAACCAAAAGAGGATCCTGTGGATTATTTGGCAGCTTTTGAGAAGATGAAAGTAAATATTCCTTTCCTTAAGGCGATAAAGATCCCTCCAATTAGGAAGTTATTGAAAGAATTTATGGCTGGGAAGCAAAGAGGAGCACGCAAGGTAATCATGGGCGAGAACGTGTTTACCGTAATTCAAAAGAAATTGCCACCCAAGTGCAAGGACCCAAGTATATTTTCTTTACCTTGTGTAATTGGTGATAAAAAGATTGAGCATGCTATGTGTGATTTAGGTGCTTCAATTAACGTAATGCCTCTTTTTGTATATCAACCATTGAGTGGTGTTGAATTAGTAGACACTAGTGTTATAATTCAATTGGCTGGTAGATCATGTGTATATCCTAAAGGTCTTTTGGAAAATGTTTTGGTAAGAGTTCATTCTTTTGTATACCCTGCTGATTTTTATGTGGTTAAGATGAGTAGTGATCCGTCAAAAGACTCAGCAGTAGTCTTGTTAGGCCGTCCCTTCTTGAAAACATCTAGAGCCCTAATTGATGTGTATAATGGATCTATTTGCTTGGAGTACTGTGGTGAAAAGGTCACGTTTAGTGTGGATAATGCCATGAAAAATTCAATGTCAGTGGAGAATGTTTATAATGTTGATATGATTGACCCTTGTGTCCAAGAGCATCTTGAGACCTATTTTTTGCAGGAAGTGAGTCAAAGTTCAAGGACTACGGCCTGTTTGCCCAAATGGACCCCCACTGCTAAACTGCTTCTATCATTAGTTTATGGTACGAAGAATGACCTGAAATCTGCCAAAGGGTATAGCAAAGCCATTGTGAAAGAAAGAAATAATGAACAAACATGACTTCAAACTCCCACACAAAGTGATACTAGCCAGCAGATCAGTCAAGGAAAAAGATGTGGGTTTGCGAATTTTGAGATCAAGGGTCTACCTGGTGAGAAGAAGAAGAAGATAAGACCACTGGATGTAGTGTCTGTCTGTCCAAGTGGAGTTGTGCAAGTTCAAAATCCCAAGATTGGAAAGAAATTCACAGGCAATAGGAAACATCTTAAACTTTTCTGTGGTGCTACCCACGTCTAAACAGTGGAATACATTCCATTGTTATGTTGTTCGAATCATTGATGGAGACATACTGCGTCTGGCCAAAGACGTAAAAGAAAGGTGCTAGTGGGAGGCAACCCACAGTTTTTCGCTTTTTGTTATTTCTATTTTCTGCATTTAATTTTTTTTAAAAGAAAAAAAATAAAAAAAAATAAAAAAGAGAGAGCATTTAATTTTTGTTGAAGTTAACGGTTCAATTAATTGAACTATTTCTACAGTCCATGAGAAGTTTAAAGGCCAATAAGAAGCAGCAAATCCGCACTTAAGGGAAGCAATTGCAATAATCAGGCAAGGAGGGACCAGATTGCAAACTTTAGGAAAACAAGTAGGTGGGGTTAGCCTTGCAATTCACAGAAGGAGAGGGGCCAATCTGCAAATTGCCCAAGTCACTTGCCCTAATTCCCACGATTTTTCCCAGTTTCTATTCTTTCCCACCCTTTCCTCTCCATCCACCCGACACCATCATCTTTCTCATCTCATCTTTACCACTCTCCCTCCACTTCTCTGGCCACAGTACACCACCATTGAAGCATCACAATGACTAGAAAAACACAAAAATTAAGCTTCCCGATGATGCTATTCTTGAAGCTCCTCTCATTACTAGTGCCCCTTCCCGCTCCTCCTTCGACCGGCGGCCACCAATCGGACGCCACAACTACCTCCGCATCTTCCTCTCATCACCGTTCGGTCATGGGCAATGATTACATGAACCCGACCCCGCCTCCGAAATTAGCATTCCTTAGTAAGTCTTTCTCTTGTTTCCCTTTTTATTTTATTTTTTATTTTTTATTTTGTTTCATGTGTTATTTTATATTTTAGGGTATTGTTTTTGTTTTTGTAGTTCTGTTCATCTGTGTAGTTTAGTCCAGTAAGTTTGTAGCATAGCTCCTATGGTTTCACTTTAATTTTAATGTATTCTTGACGGCAATCATTATTTTAAGTGTGAGGATGTTTTGAGAGTTTTCATGTGTCTTGTTTTATGTCTTTGGATCCATGTTATGTCAAGTATGTGTATGTGAAGTCAAAGATTCTACCCAAAATCTGAATGTTAATATGAAATAAGCAACATAGATATCCAGTTCATCCATTACTATGCTTACTCAATTGGATGTGGTTTGGGAGAGATCAGTTACTTTAATGCAAGTTATGCATGAATTCCCGTTTCTATAGCCTACTAAATAATTCTGAGCCTCACTAGATGTTTTGCATGAGAATCTCTTTAGTTTTCCTGCTAGACTGCCAAAATGGTTTATTGAGTAATGCATGGTTGGATGCTGGGGGACCTTTTCTAGGATATACCATTTTTGGCTTGAGTTTCTGAACCTTCCCATACAGAAAAATAACCCTTATTCAGCAAGTTGAAGCCTTGACCCTTCAATTCTTCATCAGTAAAAATTAGCCAATGCCTGTTTGTGATTAACTCCTTTTCTTACCCTTGGTGTGCATGCTGCATGGTAATTATGTTTTGATGCTGCGACAGAGGAAAGGTCAATAGGTGAAATTTGTGGAGTCCAGTTCTGTTTCCTTTTGTATCTGTTGAAATTATATGAAGAATCAGTTCTGCTGTGGTAAGAAAATGAGTCCGCATTTGAAAAAAAAAAAAAAGAGAAAAAAAAAGATGATGAAATAAAGCAAAGGAGCTGGTTATGTTGTGAATTAGATTGTAAAATAAGCATGAGGGATTGGACAAAGAGGTTATGTGCTGAATTGTTAATCAAGTTCTGGAAAAGTTTTTGGCGATTGTCACTGCTTGAATAATTAAAGAAAGAGCTGAATGTTGTGGCTCTAGGTCAGGAAAAGCAGGAAGTGGAATTGATGTTCAAATAAAGTAAAAGGAGCAGCAGGTTCTATATGCATGCACACTAGTTGTTGAATTCTGCAGGTGACTTAGAACCCCATAGGGCCGCCCGACCAACAAAACAAATCCCTTGGCCCCATTGCGTCCCTGTGAATAAAAGGTTATTCTTAACAGCTGTGCATTACTCAATCTTTACTGTGGAGATGGTCAGTTATCAAGCTTTTGAGTTCTGACTAGATTAGGGATGAATCACTTGTCCTAAATTTCTGAATTGTGAGTTGTGTGTTTTACTACCTATAAGAGTGTCTGCTTGGGAATTTGTGCATAAACTGCGTTAAAATAACTTGGTTATGGTTTGTTTGATGGACTGGTAGAGTTTGCATAGTCTTTGAGTGAAAGGTGAATCTTGTGGTGCAAGTACAATTGGCATGAGGAATTTGGGCAGATTTTCCTTTGTTTTAATTGAGTCTTGTTAGTTTTAGTGTCTATTTTATTCCCTTATGTGGTGTCTTTTGTGTCGAGTGAGTCATGTTTAGGTTGTTGAGTTTTTCAATTACTCCTTATTTGTTTTTTCTCTTCTGTTTCTCTTGGGTCTGTTCAGTTTTGTGTATTTTGTGTTTTTTGTTAAGTAAAAAAGGGAAGAAAAGAGGAATGAGTTTAATTCTTCACTTCACGCTTGAAGACAAGCGTTATTTAAGTGTGAGGATATTTGATAAGTGTCCATTAACTGTTGGATTTTAGAGTCTAATTGTGGCAAATCTTACGGGTATATGCTAGTTTTTGTGAGATAATTACAGGTTTTTGATAAATAACAAGTGGAGAAAAGAAAGTACAACAAGGGTGAAAAATATGGGTTATATGCTTAATTGAGCAAAGATGAAGCAAATTAATGAAGAAGGCCTGGGCCTTACACGTAGTCATGCAAAAGCAAGCAAGTGGGCCAATGCTCAAAAGTGTGGATAGCCCAGCCCAAGAGATGTGGTCCAACAAGTGCAGAAAATGGATGAAGGAAGAATTAGGCAAATTGCCTAATTAATTGATGCCACGCAGGAAGCAATACGAATGGAATTTGGATTCCTATTTTGTCAACATGCGTCACATACAAGAAAGAGTTGTTACCTAATACATTAATCTTTCTTTGTTTTGGATAGTGTTTTTAGTAGTTTCCTAGTTGGAATTTAGTTTTAGTAGTTTCCTATTTGGCTTGATAGTTTATTTTCTACTCTCCATTCTACATCTATTTATAGGGATGGAATTGAGGGGAGAAAGACACGTTTGACAGTAGAGTTTTATCTCATATTTTCGTAGTTAGTTCCGAGCAAGTAGCATTAGTTTTCTGTTTTAGCGATTTGATGTGTCCAGGAGAGGTTCCGTTAGCCCTAACGGGCGGTAGCTTTCTCAGGGGATTATTTTCTAATCGTAATTCAAGTATTTATTTCTTCTTTATTCTATTCTTTCCAATTATTTTTAGTATGAATCGTAGAATAAATATCTGTGTAGTTAATTTTAACATGAGTAGCTAAATTCTATATTCCAGCATAATGTAAAAGCAATTAATCTGGGCATGTTATAAAACCGAATTGTTCTTAATTAAATTGCATGTGTTCCTTCTTATTCTCTGCTCATAATTTTGATTACTGATATTTAATTGAGATTAATCACCTTAATTAAATTAGGTAGAGCCAATTAATTCCCAGTTAAATAACATAATATTTATTGGGCAAGATTAATTAGTGGTAAAGTTACCTTCAGGTAATAGAGAATAAGGGATTAGTAATTCTTAGATATTAATTCAATAAGAATAACTAAAATCAGGTTTTCCAAAATCTTAAGGCTGTTAACTTGGTTAATAGGTGTCGATGTCTTACGGCCTGTTCCTTGTTAATTAGAGTAGCAATTATGTCTGTGCGGATTCACGGTAATTGTCGATAAAGTAAGGAGAGATTGGGTTATGTCTGTGCGGATTCATGATAATTTATAACTGGTTGATGACATGATATTTAACATATTATTGAGTTGATGATTAACATGCACATGATTATTGTGATTTACATATTGTTGGAATACTTTACTACATTGATTAAACTCTCTTTATTATTTTAGTTTGTCAGCTTAGTTTGCATAAACCACCTACAAAGTCTCTTTGAGTGAAACAAAGGTGGTTGCTAACCAAAATAGTTTGGATTTAATAGGTTTTGTGATTTTAAGCATTCCGTTCTCTGTGGGATCGATCCTGTTATTATTGTGCTACTTTTAGCTATTTGTAGCAGGTTTATACAATACTTTTACTGTATTTGATAGGACTAACGACAGTCTTATCAGTACTCGTCTACACATAAGCAGTTAAGTGGTACCACTACTGCTACAACAACAACAAACAAAACTTTATTCCACTATTACGTGAGGTCATGACTAAAAACTTATCAACGTCCAAAACTCATTAAGTTTTAACCAACAAAACTCGCACACAAATATGATGGGATTGGGAGGGATTGGTTTAAAAAAATAATATATGAGTTTAGAATAATCCAGTGCATATTCTAAAGCCGCCCAACATGGGCAATCATCAGGTAACCCAATGGCTACCCGACGAATGGGTTTCATTCACCCATACCGTGGCCCAACATGCTGTGTATACATGTATGTTGATAAAGAGGCAGTACCATGGCCCACGGGAGCCTTGTTTGTTAATGTTGGTTGGTGGGCCTACTTTTAAAAGTTAATATTGTTTGATTGTACTCTTTACTCTTTACTTTAGCATGAATTTGCTTAACTTTGTTTTTTTCTCTTTCTGATTTTTGTTTATAATATATATACGTATATAAACATTCATATGTGAATATATATATATATATATTTTCTAAATAAAATATATAAATATTTAGTACATAATACTATCCTAAAAATTTTTATAGGGAGTTCCAGTTATACTGTAGAGGTCGGCCTCAGCTTCACAAGCATAAAAGAAAATAGTATTGCACACTAAGGTAGAGAAAAGTCAAAATTCTTACCCAAATAGACACTTTGAAGCGTGAAATTAAGATTGTTCAATGAATACCTTAACTTTAGTTTTTTTTTTAAATTAAAATATTTATTAATAGCGTTAGAAATCGTTCAACAACGATTGATAGAAAATTAGGTAACAGCCAGTACAATTGATTACAAAATATCTGATATGACAATTATTAGATCTAGACCACAACGGTGTGCTTAATATACCATATAATAAGTCTATATGTAATTTTTTAAGATAAAATTGCACTTTTGGCCCCTTTTTTATACTATAGTTACATTTTTGGTCCATCTTTTATTTTCCATTGCACTTTGGGTTTCTCTTCTATACCCTCATTACACTTTTGGTCCATATTTTATGCCTGTTGCACTTTTGGTCACTCTTCTTCATGTTTTGACACTTTTAGTCCCCATGACCTGTTGTAGCCGATTTTGTAGGTCATTTTGTGAGATGGTTGTGTAAAATTTAAAATTATATTTTATCTCAAAATGACCTACAAAATCAATTATATCCGGTCACAGGGATTAAAAGTGATAAAACATAAAACAAGAGGGGCCAAAAGTGTAATTTTTCCTAGATTTTAACCTTATAAAAATATAAAACTCGCTATTGTGTTGAATAAATCTTGTACTGACGGTCACGGATCTCCCACTAATTACGCATGGAGGCGCCAAAACTGAATTGTCAATCGACTCCTCATACACCATTGGCATGAATGGAATCATCATAACAAGAGATAAAATCACCATAATTAAGGATAAACTCACCAAAAAAGTGATTAGGATATTCATGAAACAGAAGCAAAAAAAATAAAATTTATTACTCCAAACTCGTAACTTTAATGCTGGTTTTTTCAATTCAATCCACTAAATATTAGTGCAAGTATTGTGTTTAATCATTTATAGTTTTCTGTTAATTGTAACATTTCTACTTCACGTAGTGAGAATTTATTATCATTCATTAATTGAATGAGCAGAAGTAATTGATAAAATATATAGTTCATACCTTTCCAACTTAAAAGGGAAAGAACCGAAAGTAGCATGTGACCAAATATAATATAAAAGGCTGAAAATAAATGTCACTATTTTTTATTTTTTATTTTAAATAAAGCTAATCTTCAGTTGAAACATTGGCCTCTGGCCACAACATTAATTGGACCTTCAACAAGAGAAAAAAAAAAATATAATACCATTGAATAGTTACTCTTCGTTAAAAGATTAAATAAATTTATGTTTTTAATATTGTAAAAATTCTTGAAAACAAGACTCAACAATTTAAGATGTTTTTAGAGAGTACAATTTTATCAACAAAACAAACTTGAGAATTCAGTGTATTCTAATTAATTACAATCCTATAAAAATTATCAATAAGAGTATAAATATTATAAAAAGTGGGAGTAAGCCAAAACACCAAAAAGTGCGAAGTGGGAGAGTCATGTATGAATATTATTTTGTGAATATGCTGAACCGTGTAAAATTGTAAGAGTATAAATATTATAAAAAGTGGGAGTAAGCCAAAACACCAAAAAAGTGCAAAGGAGAATAGTCATGTATGAATATTATTTTGTTAATATGCTGAACCACGGCTAAATATATTCAAAAGATAAAATGCTATTTTAGAGGGCTACTAAATCATGTAAAATTGTGCAGTCAGGTAGAGGGATAATTAATGATAAGTATCAGTTTAAATTATTAGTTTATCATTATTTTGTTGCACGATAAGCAATACAACGGATAAACAATACAACGGATGTATTCAATAATTATTCGGGACTTACGAAACGAAATTTTGTTTCTCTTTAAACAGGCATTTCACTCCAAATTTTGTTCCAACCAAATGTTTCACTCCAATAGCATAATACTTGATAACAGTAATACATTTTCTGCCACAATATCTTAGCTAGATAGCTAGACACTTTATTCATATTTAACCACAATTAATACATCATTACAGCAAACAGATTATATGATAAGAGCAGTTTAAACAGACAAATTTATTCGAACGGATGATTATATATTTCTAAATAGACACGCTATGAAGCACCACGGTCTCGACGGTGAGCCCAGGCCCGAACCCAAAAAGCACGCCCCATTCCAGGCCTTCTCCTGTGGTGTTGCATCCATCCTTGGATGAAGCCTTTCTCATCTCATCCAAAATGAACAACACACACGCACTGGACATGTTTCCATACTCACTCAACACGTGCCTTGTGGCCCGCATTTTTTCGGGCTTGAGGGCCAGTTTTTCCTCCACTTGGTCTAATATCGCCGGCCCGCCAGGATGTGCGATCCAGAAAAGTGAGTTCCAATCCGAAATCCCAAGAGGCTCAAATGCTTCCTCCAAACTCTTCTCAATGTTCTTAGAGATCAACCCTGGAACATCCTTGAGGAGGTGGAATGTCAGCCCAACTTCTCGGAGATGCCCGTCGATCGCCCCATGGCTATCGGGCAGGATTGTCTGGGCCGCCGAGACCATCTCGAACAACGGCCTCTCCACATTGGGCACGGGATCTGACCCGATAATCAACGCGGCCGCTCCATCCCCGAACAAAGCCTGCCCAACAAGACTGTCCAAATGGGTATCACTCGGGCCGCGGAATGTCACGGCCGTGATCTCCGAGCACACGACAAGGACACGGGAGCCCTTGTTATTCTCCGCCAAGTCCTTGGCCAGCCGGAGGACCGTGCCACCGGCGAAGCAACCCTGTTGGTACATCATGAGCCGCTTGACCGACGGCCGGAGGCCCAAAAGCTTGGTGAGCTGGTAGTCAGCTCCGGGCATGTCCACGCCACTAGTGGTGCAAAAGACCACGTGCGTGATCTTTGACTTAGGTTGACCCCATTCCTTAATTGCTTTCTGTGCAGCCTCTTTCCCTAGCTTAGGCACCTCAGCAACCACAATGTCTTGCCTAGAATCCAACGAATTTGCCATGTAAGCACACATATGTGGGTTTTCCTTCAAGAATTCTTCAGTCAAGTACATATAACGTTTCTTGATCATTGACTTTTCGCCTGAAAAAAATCAGATTATTAAGAAATTAATTACTTGGAAATTTTAACTAATAAAAAATAAATAAATAGTGGTCAACCATTTTAATTAAGAAATGTACAAAAAGTATCAATCACATTTGTTTATTAATGTCAAAACGATCATAAGGTGTGCTGTGTGTGCTCTACTGTAATATGAACCACACAATAGGCCAACAACAAAAGCTAATTTCAAAATAAATAAAGTTGAACTACCAAAGTAGAATAATTAATTACCTCCACGACAAATTAAGATAAAATTTAAGTTGTCAGCCTACCATAAATGTGAGTAGTGTTTTTCAGAAATTTAAAAAGTTCCCTCAAGCTTAAAAATGAAACAAAAATAAATCAATTTTGTAATTATCACGCTAACAACTTTTCATTTTTTCATTTTTTATAACCGAGGGGGAAAACAATAACTAATATACTCAATTTCCAGTATTAGAAATACGGATTTCTTCTTTTCCTTTTTGATTGGGATGGAGTGAGGGAGGAAGTAGCTTTCTTGATCTCATGGAGTAAGCAACAAAAATAACAAGATACTGCATAGATCCTCAACTATTCGATATGATTCACAAAATCGAATTTCGAGTAATTCTTACAAAGATAAAGGATCGGACCAATGATGTATATAATACTTGAATTCTCGATGTAAATTGAATTGGATCTGGCTATATATTAACCCCGCACATTTAGTAATATTACAATTAAAATACAAATACAAAAAAAAATTTTGTTTGTCCGATTGTAATTCTAATTAAGATAAATCCAATATTCTTTCGATGATTTCAATGTGTTGTCCATGCAGAAAAATTTACAAGTGCCACTTCTATATGTCTCACAGGTGGCAAGTTACTAAACTTAATTTCCAGATATTAATTACTTCAACTGACCCCAAAAACATAAATAAATAAATACATAAATAAAGGGTAAATTATATTAACTCCCCTAAATTCTGTTCAAATTATGAAATACCTTTAAGTTTCAAAAATTGCTAAATCTACCCCTTAAATATTACTAAAATATTGTAAAAATCCCCCCAATGTGCATAACAATCGGCTTATAGGGGGGTATTTGATAATTTTTGAAACCTTAAGAAGTAATCAGTAATTTGAACAAACCTCAGGGTTTTGAATTCACCAGAAATAATCTCTATTTGTGACCAACAAAATTAATTGTTTTCTCAATCTTCTAAACCCTTTTGGTTTGAAATCAGCCCAAAATGTCAAATGAATTTTAATATTTTCAAAAAATAAATCCATTAATTTCTATTACTCCATTTATTTCAAACTCCCAGTGCATGCAGCCTAATTTGCAATCAAATTTACTGGCTGTTCTTTTGGTTTTGGTTTTGAAAACGGTTTGGTTTTAACAGTAAATTTAATATATTTTAATCATTTTTCATCATTTTCAATACAATTTTTTATTATTCAACATCTACATTTTACATTTCCAATACACTTTTTACATTATAAAACTATTTTTCAAAACATGTTTTCAAACTTAGTTTTAAACATAAGATAAAGAACAAGCTTATTTCTCGCCACGAAAAAACAACCAAACACGTTGATTCATTTATATTCAAAAATTAAAAGGCTTTAAAAATTTTTTTAAAAAAAAAGCGAAAACGAAAACGAAAGGCTTACACATGCGCTGGAACTTGAGTTTGAGCTCCGTCATATGCTCACTGTTAGTGATACGGAAATAGTAATCCGGGTAGGTGCTTTGGTCAACACAATTCGCAGGCGTGGCGGTCCCGATCGCCATGATCGTTGCCGGACCTTCCGCCCTCTGAGCTCTCCGGACATCTGCCACCGTCACCATTCTCGCCGGGAAAAATTTTAAAAGTCGGTTGTCTGTTGAAGCTATGGAGAAAGAAGAGGACAAAGAAGAATAAGAACTCGGTGGAGTGGCAGATACCGTACAAACTCTTCTGCTAATAAAGGTGTTATGCAAACCAAGGAAAATGCTGAGGCATTTATATAGAAAAAAAAAATAATGGGATATGAAATTTTATGATTTTCTTTTTTTTTTTTAATTTGAAAAAGAAAAATTTTTTTTTAAAAAGAAAAATCAATGGAGGTTTACGGTAGCTGAGACCGATTGCTCACGTGGCAGGCAACCGCACGTAGGTTGTGACAACATTAAAAGAGAACCGGCGGGATCTAATTACAACAATAATTAGGAACATATATTACTAGCTCGGTTTCATTGGAATAGTTTATTCTGATCAATATATAATTTATTATGAATATCAATGTAACACCTAAAAAAGTTAATTTGATGTCATTTATTCCGTTTATATCCTTACTTATTAAGTACAGGCTAATTATAAACCACATATAATTATATTAGTAAAGATAAAAGAATAAAAAATTAGAAAATAAAATCTTTTATTAGAATAAAAAATATTTTTTAAAATTAACTATTTTAATGAAATGAATGGAGTAATTGCTTTCGAACCATTAACTTCACATGATTCCGTAATCTAGTAACTATTATGAGGAAATACGTACACACACAGTTTTGGGGTCATGCGGGTAAACGGTAAATAGTACACGTGGCACGCAGTTTAAATTAATTCGCTAGAGTTACTACCATATTGGAAAAGTTTTAGATGTATGTATATATGTAAGAGAATTAATTAGCCTTTAAAAAATAATACTTTTCCAAACAATATTGAATGCATGATTGTAAAGTCACCTAAGGTAATTGGAAAGCGAGTGGAATTAAAGTTATGTTCTACTGCGTGACTGTTTTATATGCGATAGTATCTAAATGCAATATGCGTTTATTCTTTCAATAGTTATTGTTTTAACGTAATTGTGATAGTTTGATAGTTAAACTTAATATTTCAACTATTAAACTTGACATTTCAGTGGTGAAACTCGATATGAATATTTTTAGTACTTATTATTTTAATATACAGACAGTGTTTCAGATACTAAACCAAATATTTTACTATCTAAACTGGCATGTGTGATTCAAGAACCAACAATACTTATTGTCCTAAGACACATGTATAAAATAAATCTTCAGGAACTGACGATACTTGTTGTCCTAAGACATGTATAAAATAAATCTTCTTATTTATATATATATATATATATATATATATATCCAATATACACCTCTATTTAAGGTGAGGGAGGAGGCAGGGTCCACCCAATTCACATGATTCAACATCTAAGTTGTATATTCTCTTTGTTTCATTAAAAGGGTCTAATTTGTTAATGACAACAAATTGGACCCTTCTAATGAAACAGACGGAGCATATATTTTTAAGTCTAGCAAATCAATCAAAATAACAATCACTAAATTGACCTCCTACTTTACACTTTATTTTTACAAAATTTTATATTTTATAACTAAACATATTACTCGTACATAATTTAATTTTGTGGGTCCAATGTATGAAATCTTGGTAAAGTTTTCAAATCCTCAAAGTATACTATGAAAATAGTATTCTCTCTATGTCTAAAAAGAAAATATTGTTTAAATATTAATATAAATATGACTTTTGTTGAGAGAAATGGAGTATAAAGAGATGTCTGTTATGGTGTTTTCACATAAAAATATATATATATTGCTAATGAGAAATCCGAATTGAGTCATATAACAGAAATAAATTTTAAAAAGAAACATATATAGAGCAGCCCTTATTTATTTTTTTCGTTCTGAAGTTTAGTGACCTTTTATTAATTAAGTGGTGTAAATACCGAAAAAAGATATCAGTGGAACATACTGAGCCCCTATCTTGGGCACAAATAATACAAATGCAAATGTTGAACTGTTGATAGAATTAAAGCATAAACAATAAATGGAAATCATAGTATAAAATATGGGATAGTTGCGCGCATCTAAATTAAATACACCTCTAATCTAATATCAGCCTTTATTTGTTTTGACAATCATAGCCAATTAAATTAATAAATTTTACAATTATTTAATGTATTTAATTTTTTTGGGTACAAATTAATAAATATAAACTTAAAAAGAAAAGAGGAAAATTTGTAGGGCGAGTAAATTGAAAATTCCTCAATTAATTAAAGCCATTGAAATTTCTATTGAGTAGTTTGAAAAAAATAAAATGGAAATTAAGCGGTTGGTTTTGGCGGTAGTACGTATTATACTGTTGGTGGAACGGTGGATGAAAGTTTCTTGTTGAGTTGTACGCGTGCTAGAGATAAATACAGTATTTGTGTGGAACGTGCCGCTTTGTACAATAACTCATTGAATGCCACGTAAATACGTTCTTGTGAACTTTCACGATTTTGTAAGATAGTTAGTACGAACTTTCCACTATTTACTTTTTATTTACTTTTGATATTTGATTTTTTTTAAAAAATCTAAATAATAAATGAGAGTTTTTTTTTTTGTTTTTTTTTTATAACATGTGAAAATTCAATGTTGAGACTCATTGAGAATTAGTGATAAATTGTGAGACTAAATACATTTCAGTACGAAATTTTTTCAGTACATGAGTGTTTTTCGTAGTTCTACTATGTATATATCAATATAAAACTACCACGAAAATTCATATAAAACTGGTTTATACGTGCAACGAAACTTATAGATGCGATGGCACGTCATCCACACACGTCTTTTTTTTTTTTCTTTTTTGTAGTTGGATCAAACTTATACTCCATAAAAGTTGCAGTTAGAACAAACTTATATTCCATAAAATTTCCAGTTAAAGAAAAGAAAGAAAAAAAAAGAAGTTTGCTTTAACTTTATAGAGTATAAGTTTGCTCTAACTCTAAATTTGAAGTATCAGTTTACTTTTTTTTTGCTCCATAAAGTTAAAACTGATACTTGTTGACAATTTCATTCAAGTATGAGTTTGTTTTTTTCAGGTATCAATTTAAAAAAAAAATACACGTATTATTTACATATATAATAATCACATACATAAACCCGTTTCACACCGTGTTCATTTATAATCCAGTAAATACGGTATTGTTTGAGATATGATGAATTACCAAAGCAAACACAAAATGTGTTTGTTTAAAAAAAGGAAAAAGGAAATAATGTTTTTCTTTAATCTTTTATATATGGGTTCACTTTTTCTTCCTGTTTTGTCATTAATTAATTAACTTCCTTTTTAAAAAAAATTAAAAGTGTAAATATAAAAAAAATAAAGAGTTTGTTGAAGACTTCACCTCTAAAATAATTGTGCAATATTTATATGAAAAAAAAAATCTAGCTAATTAGTATTTCACGTGGACTTCACCTCCCATTCGAGACAGACAAGCTGCCTGACGTGTTCATAATATGCACTACAGAATACACCAAATCTCAAAGGGCTTGTATGCAAATATCTTTGTTATTAGGCATGGTAGTATAATTTGACATATATTCAAAGTAAAAGTATAATTTCTTTGATTAAATATATATATATAGTGGCGATATCAGAAAAAAAAAAAAAAAAACCTTTTGAGGGTTCAACATATGAATAATTTTTTTACAATTAAATACAGACATAAATTTTTTTTTCCTTAACAGTTAAATACATATTACTAATAAAGGCAGAGGGGTGGAAGGGTCCAACCCCTTCCCCTCCGATTCCGCCTGCACGTGTGTGTATATATATATATTATATATATATATATATATAAGAATAATAATAACAAAAATTGTGCTTTAAAATGATTAAAGAGTAATAAACTCGCAAGGTAATTTAGTCGGATAATCCTACTTCACGAGACGTTATTCAATGCAGTCCCCAAGGTTTGAGTGTAATTATGAAATAAACTATGTTATTTAGCAAAATTATAAAATACCCTTTAAACTTAAAAATACAAAAGAAAACCCGAAATATTCTATAGTACATATCTTACAAAGTTTGTCTGTATTTGTGCGCTCGTCAGTTTTGTAGTTTTTAAGCTCTACAACACTAATTTTTTACAGCATAAACAATTTAGGAGGTGACGTATCAAAACAACATAAATTATTTTGTAACAATATCAAAATTTCAGGGGATTTAATGGCAAAATTGTAATATTTCTAGCAAAGGAATGTAATTTTCAAACAGCAATAATAATGATGAAATGGGGAAAACCTTTGCAAACCTTTCTTTAGGGTTCAATTGAGGGATTCAGTTGCGAAATGCTAAAAGGTTATCTCCCCTCCAAACAGCTAAAATTATTGAGGTAGATACGTAATTGATTGGACATTGTCTCCAATGACTCCGCTGGGGTGGCGTTTTCTCATGCATTCATTTCACCAAACACTTCGAAAGCAACCCCGGCATTATAGTTTTGAAATCCCATAATTTTCGGGTAATACTACAATCTCGTTACAGAACCATTCCGTTACTGAATAGCGGTTTATGTGGTTGTTGTTGCAGGGCCATTTGTAATGCATCTAATGTCATTATTAAATGATCGAATAGTTTCGTAACCAAATCGTAATTTATCGGTAATGTATTCCCTCTATTTATATGGAAGAGTTATATTTTATATATATATAATTTTTTTATAAGTTATAAGGTACAACATTTATATTTAATACTTACGGCCCGTTTGATGAAAGTTAATATTTATATCTTTGAATGATGAATGTTGAAATCATCATGCTGAAAATTCAATTTTCATCATCTCAATCTACACACTTAATCGATTACTTGTTCTTATTTGATAAATATGCTCATTTGAATGTTGAACTATAAAAATTTACACATTTGCCCTTGTATTAATTTCTGATAGCTACGTATAAAAATATTAATTACAATAAAGTGTCCTATATTGTTAGTAAAAAATATATAAAAATCTATTGTAAATGATGTTTATATAAATAGGTGAAATATATAACTTATGAACTAATATTTTTTTAATAAAAATTAACTACTTAAATTTTATTTAACGATATAATGATTAAGAAGAGTTTTTGATAATTTGGACAAACGTTCTAGCTCAATTTGGACTATCATATGCTTTTTTAAATGTCCATATTATAGCTCAATTAAAGTTTATTTGACGACATTATGATTAAGAATAGTTTTTGATAATTTGGATGGGAGTTTTTGATAATTAACCCAAACGTTGTAGCTCAATTTGGACTATCATATGCTTTTTTAAAAATTCAGTAAAAAGAAAAAAGAAAAAAAAAACCTTACAACCCACAATATTTAAATCCATCCATAACTTAGTATTAGTTCGTAATGTCTCTTCACGTTACCATCACCTCAACTCTTTCCTACGCTATCTCATGCATACTGAGTCATTGTAGTGGATTTTCCAACAAATTTATATTCTGGAAAATCTCAACATGGTCTCAATGCCCCTAGGTTGTGTTTGGCGCATGGAAATATAAATGAAAGAATAAACATGTAAGAATATTGTGATTTAAACTATTATATATATATATATATATATATAATTTAATGAAAGATCATTCACTCCCGGAAATGACATGCCTTTCATTTATTATTATTTTTTTTTGGCACCAAGCACATCCTTAAAAGGCATAGATGTAAACACTTCTTACAGCGAACTGACATGACCTAAGGCCTCTGATTAAAAGCAAATAGGAGTCCTTGACAGTGGAAGTCCCGACGTACATGCGGGTAACATTGTTTGAAGCACTGAATTATCATGTAAAATAAAATATTTGTAACAGTATTAGTGTATTGTTTTAATGTAAATTCAAGTTGTTATTCTTTTAATTTTAAAATAGTTTTATTGCAGATCCGATCCATTCAGATAATGGCCATTGTAATAATGACATGTATTGTTTTAATGTAAATTCAAGTTGTTATTCTTTTAATTTTGAGAAATAAGGTAAGACTACAGTTTTATTGCAGATCCGATCCATTCAGTTTTGGGATAATGGCCATTGTAATAATGACATCCAAGACAATTATCGAATGAATGAATGATTTTATAACGAAATCGAAAAATGCAACCAGTCTCTTTTTAAAAAAATATTTCTTTTAACTAAATCTCCAAGAAAATCAGTTAACTTTTTTAAAATCATACATATATATATATATATATATATATCTTGGATATTTGCCCTTGTATTTATGGTTTACTGCCGTCGAATTTCATAAAATAAGTTAAGAAAGTATTCTTTCATTGAATTTGGTCTGAAATGCGTTATTAATGCAATTGTATTCCTTCGGTCTTATAATATCATATCTTATCGTTTTTTAAAAAGTATTCCATTCGATCTATTATATGACTTCACTTTAAAGTAACCTTGTGACTAATAGTTATACCACTGAACTTTTCTAGTGAAACGTAACCTTGTGTCCAAATGTACATGTCGATACGAGATTTGTTCAGTTATATGTTTCTACTATATTTAGATCTATACTAGGTATAGAATTACAGTTTAGTAGAGTAGATACGCTGATATGATGGAAAAATCATATCAAATTTTTTGTAATTAGTTGTATTGATTATTTTTTGGTTTTCAATTGTCAATAGCTGTTGAATGATTTTCAACATCATTAATGAAAAGTTTCTTTTCAAAAAAAAAAAAAGAAAAAAAAAGAGCAGTACGTACGTACCACTTTCTATTTATATCTTCGCTTTGTGATTTTAGATTAATTTTGAATCACAGATCATTATATCAGTAACCATATGAATGGTAAAATAAAAAAAAGTAAAATCAAGCCTTTTTTAAAGGGAACAAAAAAAAGAAGTTAAGAGCAAAATTGTTTTGCAAACCTATGGTTTTTTTTAAAGTTTTTTTTTTATTGGTAATAAAAGCCAAAATCAATGGCTTTCATGGAGATTTGCCTTATTTGTTTGCCGAAGCATTCCTGATTCAATGTTTCTTATAAAATGCATCTCAATTGAAGAGAGAAAGTCCAATATAGTTGGAACAATTAATTATCCAGTTAAGACGACACACGATTTTTTTCTACGAACAAGTTTCACCATGAGTTGTTAATATTGATGGATAAACAAAATATCAATGCCAAACTTACCCCCGTGTCCGGTCCTGATACACTCTCTTCGTCCTCTATCTTTGTAAATTCAACTTGCAATACGAACAATAAAAAATATTTTAGTTTTATTTCTAGAAAATTTTCGCTAATCAAATGCACAATTTGGTGTAGTAATCAATCAAGAGAGAGAGAAAAACGTATAATATTAATTAACAGTAAAGATGATAACTAGTTTTATTAATTTGTATGTTTTTTGTTCGAGTGTAACGGTTATTTATTTATGTTGATTGTGGTAGTTTGTTTGCGTGGAGTTGAGGGAGGGATGTGTGCAATTGTTCCGTTGTACGAGTAGTTTGGAAAGGGACTGGTGTTCTGGTGGTATTAATGGTTATAAATGGAGACACGTGGCAACAAGAATATCTTTAGAATTACCTACCCTCCGTTCAACTAGATGTGCAAGTGCAACTGGCAGTTATGCAGCCTACCCCCCCCCCCCCCCCCCCCCCTAACCCCCAATATCCCTCTACCTACCCGCACCTCCAGCCTACCCCAGGGAAACTTTTTTTTGGCTTCCAACGTTTTCAATCGCTTCCTCATGTGCACATGAGATTTTCTGTCAAATAGATACGGTTCACTGTCTTATAAGAAAAAAAAATTGATAATGAGATTTTCTGTCAAGTATAATTGAGAGAGTTTCTTATATGATCGTCTAATAGTCTTAAAGGCAAGGTTTAATGGAATCGTGGATGACATGGCCCCTACAAATTTTATTAATTTATTTATTTACTAGATTTTTGATTTTTTTTTTTTGGGGGGTTACTACATATGTATATTTTAGTTATCATAAATATAAAAATTTGGTTTCTCCAATAATATTAGTCAAGCTCTGTTATTGGATGGTCTGACGGCGATACTCGGTAGTTAAATTTGATACGTGTGTTTTCATCAATGCGTGATGTATCAGAGGTTAAATTAGATATTTCTGCCCCGAAAATCGATACGCATGTTTTTTCGCTACATGAAATCGATATTTCTAAAGCAATTATATGCAATGCATTAACAACTAACTCATGATAACGATACATCAATTGACAGCAACTACACACAATACATTAGAAATGATACGTGATATGCGATACACAGTGACCGCGGCCCGCCTTCCTCCGGTAGCCTACGGTAGTAGTTATTAACCCTGGCTAGCTCCGCCCGAATGCGCCACCTGTGTATTAGTTGCGGACTGCCCGCCCCACTGAAGAACAACCCGTTTTACTTAAGGAATTGCATTTTTTTAAAAATAAAAAATAATAATTATAAGAATAAGAAAGTTAATGCGTCTAACTCAGATTCTAAATGTTATCAAACCCTTTGAAATTTAAACAGACTCAAGCATTTCTGCTGCAATTTTGTACATTAATTTCAACCATACCCAATAAACAAATTAATCATGGTGAAACTTCACAAAGTTGAGCAACAAAATACACTCGATTGTAAGCATGAATACGTACCCGATAACAGCGATGAGGCAAATTCGACCGACCTAAAAATTGAAAACTCAGCAGATGGAGTCGCATTTTCCGGTCACTCCCTCCTCCAGCGGAGGAAGTTCTGTTAGTATTGAATAAAATTTTTATTTCGGTAAGTTTAATCATGAATTAGGATAAGTTATGAATAAAATTTTAAAACGATGTATTGAGTTTCCTAAAAAGCTCCAATGAAAATAATGGTAGCTAGGAAAAAACATTTCTGTGTGGAATTCAAACGAAATGATGTTGTCAGGGATTCAAAACTATGCAACCAATTAAAAGAATTTAATGAATTTAATAGAGGCCAAAATGTTTGTATTTTCATCATTAATTCAATTAATTCGATACTTCACTTGGTCACGTTCAACCAATGCCTCATCGTTAACAGCAGCTGATAATACCTTTCGTCTAAGTTTTCCTTTAGTAAATTATGTAACAAAAAATTTCAGAAAGAAACCCACCAAAAAAAAAAAAAAATGATCTAGTTTGAAATTGCTAGATGGACGGGACGACAAGTAAGAACTCAAGCTATTGTAACGCCACTCTCTCCTCCATTCTCTCTTAAGCCCTAAGATTCATCGTCTTCCTCCCTCATCCTCCTTGTCATTATACTCTCGTTATTATTATCTTTTATTTAGTTTTCTCCTTATTGGGAGTTTGTTTGTGTTATTTTTCTCTATGTTGATGATATTTTCTTTCCTAGTTATGAGAGTTTTCTCTCTAACTATAGCAATTTTGTCCCAAACTATGGTAATTATATTCATGACTATGTTATATAAGTCACTGGTTATGATTCTGTTCATGGCCATGGTGTATGAAATTTTGGTCGAACATTTAGTCTTGAAGCTTTCATAGGTAATTAATGGCAGATCCATTACTGTCGGTACGAGATTAATTATGTTTTATATTTCTACTATGTTTAAATCTATATTAGGTACAGATTTATAATTTAGTATATTAGATACACTATTGTGGTCGTTTATATCTGACTTTTAGCCGATCAAATCTTTTACTGTTTTCTCGGTCTTCTATTGTCAATCATCGTTGGATTTTTATTTTTTTTAAAAGAAAAAAAAAAGAAGAAGAAGAAGGAGTAAGACTCAAGCTAATTATCTAACGAAACAAGCAAATTGAATAAAAATAAAAGTGAATCCTGAAGTTTGAAAAGTACAAAAAAAATTGATAAAAAAGGACACCTTAAAGTTTTATGGAATTTCTAGAATATCTTTCATTGGAGGGCATTTGTCTTTAACATAAGAGCATTTTTTTCATTTTATACAAATTCAATGAGTTATAAGTCGGGTAAGAGAGTTAGCATATGTAGGGAATATTTTCATGAAGGACAGTAGAAATTTCAAAATTAGGAAGAAGGGTGTAATTTTTGCATAATTTTTTTATAAAGATGGTACATTGAATGTTAAAAAAACTAAAACTAAAAATATGTTTATATAGACATAAATACCCATAAAGGGGGAAAAAAAAATACCGATCACACTAATATAGAAAGAAAAAAAGGAAAAAAAAAAAACATAAAGGAGCCTCTAAATGCAAACCTTGTTTGATGTCATATGTTTCTAGTTTAAAAAATAATCAAAATCAAACAAAAATATTAAATATTTCACAACTTGCAATAGAAAATCATCTACTTCATAAACGACAAGCAACTCATTCTAGGAGAGCTTTGCCCACCTTCATGAAGGTGTATATACAAATTTGTTTATTAATGGGTTTGTTGATATTGATACACAATTTCCAAATCCTTCACAAAAAAAAAAAAACACGCGCACACACACAGTTTCCTTTTCGAGTTCTGGGTTTTTTCCCTTTTTTTTTTCTTGACCACGAAACATCCCTAAGAAATTAGAAATTCAAAACCCAAATTATTTCGAGATTGATTTTGATCTTTTACCAAATTTCACAAACATTTTGAAATCTACTCTAAAAATACGGTGGGATTGATAGAGAATTCGTGAAACATGAGATTTCACATGAGATTATTCGGTGTATGTAGTGGGCTAATTAATGAATAGATTATTCGGTGCACGTAGGATGGTGCAGTCAAACACATTAAGGAGAAAGAGTATTATTTTGGGGGACGGGGGATGGGGAGTGGGGGGGAATAGATGTACATGTAGTGGGCTAATAATGAATAGAAATCTAAATTGTCGATTTATTATAAGCTTAATGTACTATTTTTAAAGATACACCAGATGCATCTAATAATTTTCCGTGAAACATACATGCAATACACTATTGTACATAACATACATCTATATATTGTGCATATAAATCAACCACAATTAAAGATTTTCAGCAATTTTTAAAATCTAACTCGTGAGCATTAATTGTAGAAGAAAATGTGTTAACTAGAATATATAGCATGCATGCACAAAGATGCAAATCCAGAAATTAAATTAAGTTGAATTTAAAGTGTTGTTCCAACTCGCACAAATAACATGTAAAACCATAAAACAAACAAAGAAAATAATACAGATAATTCGTTAGCGAAGCTAATGTGAAAGGGCTGAGGCTAGTCGCTATCTTTAGGTGATTCAAGCCCTTCTGCAAAGAATTATCTTTGGTACAACAGAACTGTCGAAACTTGTCACCCCCGGGAAACAACAGCCCAGCACACTCGCTGTGTTTTCCTAACAATATGCACAATAGCTAGGAAACTAAACCAACTCTTCTAACACCTTTCTCTTCCTTGCAAAGCTATATTTTAAGGGAGTTTGTAAAGAACATAAAAAGATTTTATTCACCAGTCTACTTATCTCTTCGTAGGTATATATAGATGAATATACAAAGAATTAAAAATGTATTTAATTCAAATTAACAAAACCGAAGGTTCCATGTAATAATTGATTCCAATAGTTATCACCATGAACAAATATTGCTGAACGCATGCAATTAAATATATTGATTGTCTCATACTCAATGAAGGAAAACGGATGCAAGCAACTTTCATGATTTGGAAAACTGATGCATGATTAACTCACAAAATTGAATTAGCTAGAAACTATGTAACTCCTTACCGTTTCTCATAAACCCAATTTAAAATAATCATAACTCATTTCTTCAATGGAGCGTTTTTCCAGTAAAAGCAAATCACTTAAATTTCTCAAAATAATATTTTATTAAAATGCTTTAACATAAAGCCTTAAGTTTGGACCATTTCCTTTCTTTTTTCTTTTTTTTTTTTTGAAGACCGATCACTTCCTTAATTTCCTCTAATAAAACAACTTTTCCTTTCTCCGGCAAGACTAATATGGCAAACAATAAAGACCCTTTTAAGGTAGGCTTTGAATGGTTGGTGACGAATGCATCACTCCACACCAAGTAAATTTCTAAGTTCTAACTAACAGTTTTGATTTTAATTTTTTATTTAAAAATATGATAATAATAGTAATACATCTACCTCTCAACTCGATACGTATGTTATCTTCCCTACTAGCGATACTTGTTATGATAAAATAATCTTGATATGACAATAGCTAAAATCGATGTAAAAGAGGCTAAACTTGAAAGTATCAACAGAGGAACTATAATTACAATCGATACATCAAGAGTTACACTCAATACATCAGAGGTTGAATATATTCAATAGGCACGTCATTGAACTATCATACGTGTCTAATACAAGTTTTTGCGTACTAATAATAAGGGATTATCTCTATTTTACCCCCGGATGTGTAAAGCTTCCATTTTTATTTTTCTTTTCTGTAACAGAAAGGCGTTGCTTATTTTATCACTTAATCTAACCTTCACATGGATGTAAAAAGATCTATTTGTTCTAAGATTTTGCACTCTTAGGCAATGATCCATTATTTAGTAAAGCCCGATATTGGATTAAATCAACTCAAGGGAAAACATCTGACGTAGAAGAAGAAAAGAAAAAATAGATAAACGGGACTGAATATAAGTGGCTTAAAACATCATGGGAATCGACGATTCATCTTTTTTGGGAAAATTTTTATTAGGGGCATTGAAACTTTTAAAATTAATAAGTAGGGTATAATTCTTGCATAATTTCTAATACGGGTAGTAATTTATTAGTAAAAATTTTAAAAATAAAAATATATCTGAATGGACTTATATACCCTCAATTTCTCCCCCTTCTTCTCCAGTAAGTCAGACGCCTTCTTGTCCCAAATTCTCCTTCAGGTGAGGCGCACAGATGTTTCCTTCTCCCAAAATGTGCCAAATTCTCCCAATTAATTAAGTTCTTGACGACAAACTATCAGCAACTTTCAATTCCACCTCTTTCAAAAATTTGATTATCGGATCCGCTTTCGCAACAACAATAGCGTGGTTGGCTGCAATACGAAAAAGAGAAACGCTGCGGTATCCAAGTTTCCACAATCGTCGTCAGAGATAAACCGTATTCCTTCCAGGCCTTCTTTCAGCTTCATTTATCATTGGATTTTCAACAAATATATCTGAATTGTAGTTCTCCTTCAGGTGAGGCGCACAGATGTTTCCTTCTCCCAAAATGTGCCAAATTCTCCCATTAATTAAGTTCTTACGGCGTGGTTGGCTGCAATACAAAATATCCAAGTTTCCACAATAGCCAAGTTTCTTTATACGGCCAAAATTAGCCAAGTTTCTCCACCGCTTCGGTCGTATTATTGCTGTTGCGGTGATGCTTTCTGCGAACTCATGCCCTATATGTTCAAACCATCAGCATCAGCAAGCAGTTAAAAGTTGGACCAGATCGAACTTCCACGAAACATCAAATATGTATTCAATTTTGTAACACCAAATCCTCAAATTGTGGAATCTTTAACTGGACAATTGTAATGATTCCAGAGGCAGAACCAAAAAAATTAAAATTTACTATAAAAAAAAATTTGTAAATTAATTGTTCCAAAAATCTGGACGAAAAATAAAAATAAAGAAATAATTGTCATATATTTACAACCCATATTTTTTACTACATTATGTTCCAAAAAAATAAGTACATTTTATATTGTGAAACATTATATTTAATATTGTGAAACATTACATTCTATATTCTGAAACGTTACATTCTATGTTGTGAAACGTTACATTCTACATTATGAAACGTTACATTCTATATTGTAAAACAATACAACACATTCATATGTTGTAAATTAATTGTTCCAAAAATCTGGCCAAAAATAAAAATAAAGAAATAATCGTCATATATTTACAACCCATATTTTTTATTACATTATTTTTCAAAAATCTGGATGAAAAATAAAAATAACATGAATAAAATCACCTGCTAAAGGATGATAAAAGACGAAATAAAAAAAAATAGAAAGAAATAAAGAAAGAATTGACAAAAAAAGCAAATGAGAAACAAAAGAGAAGAGAGAGAAGAAGGAGGACAAAGAAGTCAAATGACATAAAGGACCCACCGTTAAAACTTTCGGTCCATGTTATCATCGGTCCATTTACATTTACTCTTTTCAAAATTACGAATGCAACTCAAAAATAAATTCAAAATTGATGCAAGAAAAATCTTTTTGCCCGTACGTTGAAAGTAATATGATTGGGCAAATGCAATTAATTGGATGAAAACACGTTATATTTTGATGACTTCTACAAAGTTCTATTATTTAGTTTGATTTTAGACTTCACAACGTACCGAACCATGCGACCATAGCACAATAATTAGTCGACGCATACCGTACCTTCTCTTTTCCCTTTAATTAATTTTCATCCTTCTTTTTTGTCACGCTGCAATCAGTTGGTCAATAATTAACCATATTTTAGTTTTATAATCGGCTTTATGGGGTGATACTTTTGTCCCTAAAACTAATAAGTATGTTTCCATCTATAAATTAATAATACATTAGATGTTATAATCAATACGCGTATTTTCTTTACTAGAGAAGATACTTATGCCCCTACAATTGATCTGCATACATCAGTACTATAGACAATACTTGTTATTTTAACATAATGGTGATACATCGATCAACAACTAAGAATGATACATAAAATATCAAAATCAACCCGCAATATATCGAAGGCTAATCTCATTACCGCGATTCATCAGTAGTTAAAAGCAATACATCAAAGATTAAAATGAATACGCGATACATTAGAAGATAAAGTAAATATGCGCATTTTTATAACACACCGACAATACTTTTTAGGATGGAATCGATATGTGTGCGATCAAACAATCCGACTCGTCATATGTCTGTTACTGTTAGGATAAATATGTTGAACCAAATGTTATAATTTTTGTAATCCCATACTAAAGATTATTCTATACAACCGTTGCATCATTTTACAATAGCCGACTTTCCAAGTGGTCCGAAAGTATTAAAGAAATGGAGTTTAATAATTGCTGGTTGGCATATGCATGTGTGTGTGAGCTTATTTTCTCGCAGTAGTTGTTCAGCATTTAACCAATGGTTGAAATTTATTTTGTGGCAATAAATTCTTTCATTGAGTAAATGACCTTGGAGAAAAAAAATGTGTGGTTGTAAATGACAATACAAGTACTACTCTCCTCCATTTTACTTACCTCCCTCCCCAAACAAAAATCAATCACCATTGAATTTTTATCTCACACAATGTGAGATGAAACTCTCGACAGTACAACGATTGGGAGGGTCACTGGAGTTGATTTGGGGGGCACCGCCTATTTATTGTTTGTACCTGCATGAAAATTGTGTAACTGCACCTGAAAGTTGATGGGATTCGATCCTCAACCTCCCACAATCCCATGCCTTAAATGTCATGAAATGTGCCACTGAATTATGCCCTTGAGTACGCTGTACATGTTATTTATAAGTGACTTAAAAAATTTTGATATATAAAATTATAATAGATAGTTTATTTTATGGTGAATTTCAAAAACCCCATTGAGATTTGGATAACCATCAAAACTAGCTCCTTAATTTGAAAAAAAAAAAAAAAAACATGTTAAACCTCCCTAAATTTTTATGAAATACCCAAAATAGGCTTTATTTGGAAAATTTTTGTCCAGAACCTGAGGACATTTTTATCATTTTATACAAGTTCATGGAGTCATCTACCGATCAAAATAGTTATTTTGATATTGTTATTTAAATTACGGGGTTCGTTCTGTTATTTTCCAGTGTTTGGGGAATTTTTGAATTCACCATTTATTTTATGTGTTATATGATTGTATTCATAATTCATAATAAATTATATATAGAGAGTAGTTTTCGACATCTCGTGCAAGGCTGCTCAATAATCTTCTAAAATATAATTAATGTTTTCAAACAATTTTCTTCAAAAAAAATTACCGTGTATTTCTAAACTAATTAGTTACAATATTTTAAATTTGTTTTTCAAACTATATTTATAAGTTGCGATGTTGACAATTACATGTTTCAATTTTATCAGATGTTCCTAAACCAAAATTTGGTTTCCATGACTTATTTCTGACATAGCCATTGATGTCATTGCATGTGTAAGATTTCCATTTAGCTGTAATAATGTATCGCACCAAAAAACTAGAAAGAAAAAGAAAATCGAATAAAAAAGTTTCAAATAACAACTCCAAAAATAAAATTCCATCTCAAAAAGATTTGGTTTTGGTTAATTATATTTTGCCCCCGGTACCGTTAGTCTTTCAATTGTAAAATGACACTTTTATTTCTATTTTTACTCACATTAATAGTTTTTTTTTTTGAATAAAAGTGCCGTCTCATTATAAACAATGCAGAGGAATAGATTAAATCTTAAAATTACAGTTCCTTCACATAATCATTCATTCATTTGATAATGACGCCATATACTGAGTAATATTATAAATTTACGTATTTTAGATTAAAATATAACCAAGGGTCAATCGGTAGTGTATTTAAAGGAGAAAAATCTCCCAAATCATGTTCATTTATCCCAATAGGTATTTGGTAAAAGGAGAAACAAATTACGTATGGTTTTTTTTATAAGCTGATCGAAGGCAATATTCATTCTTTAAATTAACTGCGGCATGTTCAGTTCTAACTAACGTACGTGCAGCTTCTTCTCTTGTATTTTTTTGGTAAAATAACCATTATAAAATAAACAATGGTGATCAAATTGAGTATAATTTTAATTTTCAATTTATCCTACAATTATACAAGTAATATATTATATTATATTGAGTTTTCTTGTATATATAATATGGGATAAACTCCGAAAAATATTTAAAAATCATTTGCAAGATAAAAATTAAGAAAAAAAATTCGTTACTCTCTAGGAAAAAAAATAAAATAAAATAACACGCTGATGTATGAACTGTGCCAATGGACCAATGATGTGACGTCAAACACAATTTACCTAATTTTGTTTTTTTTATTTTTTTTTATGCTTGTGTAGCAAGCGTATTGGGAAAAAAATAAAATAAAAATTGAAGATAGGTGGTGGAAAATTTTTCAAAAACAAACAAATGGGCCTCAAATTTATATTTATATTGGATTGGGTCACAGGTGGGAACTTTGGGTTCAATTGATGGGTTGAAAGAAAAGAAAGATATAGGCGTGTTATTTTTTATTGTTTGAAAATGGTTTTGAAAACATGTTTTTGAAAATATATTTTTGAAGAGTAGTTTTATAATATAGAAAGTGTATTAAAAATATTAAAAATTATAACTGAATAGTAAAAAATTATACTGAAAATGATGAAAAGTAATTATAATATATTAAATTTACTGTTAAAACAAAATCAAAACGAAAAAAACATACCCTTAATTTTGTTTGTCAAATTGGGGTGGGTCACAGATGGGAGCTATGGGCCCAATTAATTCTTATGATTTAATAGTTTCTATATCTTTAAGTTATTTACCCTATATAATAGAAACTAACATAAGATTTATTTCAACTTGTCACTTGGCTGCCACGTAAGCCTACTATTTAATGTAATTTATTGCCACTTGGCTGCCACATAATCTACTCTTTAATATTACTTGCCACTTGGTTGCTACTTGAATAAAAGTTATAATCATTAATACTTCATTGTATTCTTTCCTTGATCAGAGTTGGAAAATGAAAATTTATTTTGTATTTATTGTGAATTGTTAATAAATTATATATCTAATCATACCTTAACATTTTTTTTTTTGATATTAATATCTTAACATTTAATATGCCCTTTCCTTTCATCTTTCACAAGTTTCTAAACTTACCCATTTCATTATTATATTAAATTTTCCTCATTTATTTTCCTGTATAATTAGCTTTATTAATCTTGGACTATTGGACACCTTTGCCTTCATTGTATCTAATCTCACGAAATCTTTTTCACACAGATACCAAACTCACATTTAATTTATTCATCATCTGTAATTTATTGATTAATGCCTCATGAGACACTTCCACTCCTAGTTCTTTACTTCCTTATACGTTTGCTTTGTTAAGTCTAATAACAACAAAAATATTAGTATATTAGACTGGGAAAAAAAGGCATGTTAGCATAGCATTGGTATCAGAGCCATTTACTCAAAAAATTTCATATACGATTTCTACATTTTTAAAGTTATTTTGATTAAGGTGGGTTCATACTGCATCATGATTGCATTCAACCTGTTGTTGGTCAGCGTTGGTAAGCCGTAAGTCCGTTGGTAAGCCTTAAGTGGTGTTCCCGGTAGGTGTTCACGTGGTCCCTGTAGCTGTCTGCATTCATCCTGCATCATGCATCTGCACTAATCAAGTAAGTTTTAAAAAATGGCAAATAGTGTAAGAAGATTTTTGTTTGGTGACTCAAGTATTAGTTCTTCCAGGACTAGAAATAACAGAGTACTTCAAAGTCATGAAGTCCAACAACTAGATGTTCCAATTAATCAAATAATTCCATCGTACTCATTTAGATCTATTTATCATATTGATATTTTAGAATTTTCAAAAGCATACTCAATTAAAGTTCATGAAGAAGTTCTTCCATTACATGAAAGAAAAGCAACTATTCCACTTCTTTCGCGAATGACTATAAATAATTATTCAAATCAAGGCTATCATTATTTACATTTTGGTTTAATACAAGTAGCAATTCATCCACTTCAACGAAAAGGAATTGATGTTCCAGTTTTTCTTGCTTTAAGAGATGATAGAATGATAACTTATGATGATTCACTACTTGCTATGATTCAAACTCATGCATGCAATGGGACAATAAGAGTTGAATGTACACCAGATTACTCAGTTTGTTTATTTGACCCAAAAATAATAAAATCATTAATTTTAGATATTCATTTAGATCGGAGAAAGATTGAACAAGAATCAATGAATTTTACACTTGTTTATCGAATTTACTTCAAGTTAATGAAATCCATGATACAAACCGCCTTGAGATTACCGACTTCGGATCGAAACCAATCGGTCTTTGTGACTACAAACTCGGACAATACTTTGACAAGGACTCAAACTCCTCATCTTTTACCATGGGATCAAATAACAATCCCTCAGGAATTCCTCATTGATAGACCAGAACCAAAACAAGAACCAGTCGAACAAACAAGGGAATCCGGACCAGTAATAATTGAAGAATACTCAGATAATCAACTTTTAGTTCGTTTTCCTAACACTATTCCTGTTTATCCTTCTTCTTTAAGTTCTTACAGGTTAGCATCTTCCAGGTTTCCTCAAGATGAAGATGTTCCTTGTTCATCTAAAGCTCCTCCTCCTAGGTACTCCTTCTCGGGACGGTCAAGGTACTCCTTTTCTGATCCTTCTACTAGTTCACATGATCCTACTTCTAGTCGTCAAGATACTCAACTTAAATTCAAAGCTCCTATGCCAGATATAGTACCTCCACCTCGTAAGCCTTCTTCACCAGATTCTCCAACTCAATCTCAAATGAGAATGTCAGAAATTTTGGTTTTAAATAAAGAATTCAAAATAAATTTTGATGTATTAAAAGAAGATTTTCAAAATGAAAATTATAAAAATAAAAGACTATGGTTTCAAATTTTAGATCAAAGATGTCGAGATAAATTAATTTAAGAATGGGTAAAAGAAGTTGAAAAATTAAGATTCAATTTTCCTTTCTTTAAGTGGTTAGATTATTTTTTGCAAAAAGAAAATTTGAAAAAATTTAATGAAACTCCAACTATTGAAGTTCAAACAAATTTATATAAAAAACGGAATCTAATTTCAGGACAAGTAATTACTTCAATACACCCTCCATTATCAGGTTTTACTATTTCAACTACAGAAGGTAATGTTGCTGCTTATCCATTTAAACAAGGTAGGGAAAAAATTGAAAAAATTGATTCTGATGATTTTAAAAAGGTTTATCAACAGAATAATTATACTAATTAGATTTTACAAACAATTGCAAACCAAGTTGATTTGATTTCCACAAAATTAGAAACAATAAAACCAAAAGAACGATTTCCAGTGGAAACTGCAAAACCATTTTTTCAACTTTCTAATTTATCACGAGAATTTGAGAAAAAACTTTCTTTAGCACCAAAGTCTTCCGACCCAAGTTCTTCTAAACGAATTGCAACTATTGAGCAAACTACTCCATACTCAGATTCTCAGTCTAATGATTCAAGTTCTCTATCTTCCTCTGATGAAGAGGTAGAAAATCAAATCAATTTAGTAGAAAATCAATTCGATAGTCAAACTCCATTGGAACTCAATAAGATCTATAGGAAATCCAGTAGATATAACTCCAACAATGATAGACAAATGCAGTCAAGGTCAACTAAAAATTATTATCCTCGTCCAAGCCCTCTTGATATACTTTTCAAAGAAAGATCTCAGTTTATAGCAAAAACTTATGATGGCAGTTCTTTATATGAATGGAATATAGATGGTAAGTCCGAATATGAAATCCTTAATACACTCCAAGAAATGGGTATGGCAAGGTTAGCATATAAAGCAAAAACTAATGCTGAAGAATCTCATATTGCTTTTTGTTTAATTTCTGGTTTTACAGGTCAACTAAAAGGTTGGTGGGATAATGCTTTAAATAATGATGAAAAAATAACAGTTATTAATCATACTACTGAACAAATAGATGAAAATGATGAATATGTTCAAGTCCCAGATGGTAGTGAATTTCTTATTTATGCTATTTCAGTTCATTTTATTGGAAATCCAAAAGAAGAGTTAGCTAGTACAAAAATTTTCATTACTAATTTACGATGTCCAACTTTGACAGATTTTCGGTGGTATAAGGATATGTTTTTAACTCAGGTCATGAGACGACCAGATTGTGGTTACGCTTTTTGGAAAGAAAAATTTATTACTGGTTTACCAAATTTATTTTCTCAAAGAATTATGTCAAGTCTTCAAAAAGAAATTGGTACGGATCATATCGATTTTTCTAATCTATCATTTGGTCAATTATTTGCTTTTATCAAAAAAGAAGGATTACAGTTATGCCAGGATCTTAAAATTCAAAACAAGTATGGATCAGAGCGTAGAGAGATGGGCTCTTTCTGTCAAGCATTTGGCATCACATGTATAAAAGCTCCTTCAAAAGAAATTTGAAAATTTAGAAAATATAAAAGAAATTATAAAAAGCCTAGAAGATATAAAGATAATGATTTTAAAGAAAATAAAAAGTTTTATAAAAAGAAAAAATGATTTTCAAATAAAAAGAATTTAAAATGTTTCAAATGTGGAAAAATAGGTCGTATAAGTCCAAACTGCAAAACAGAAAAGAAAATTAATTCTTTATTCTCTGAAGAACAAGAATTAAAAAATAAACTTATGTCTTTAATGATTAACAGTTTAGACGATGAAGATATTCAAAATTCTTCTGATTCAGATTTTTCTGAAAATGGAAAAGATTTTTGTGAATGTAAACAAAAAACTATTAATATGATGACTACTCCAAAAATTTGAATCAGAAGATTGAAGATAATGAGGTTAAGTCAAGCAATAAAGAATTTTTATTTGATATAATTGAGAAAATTGAAGATAATGAGGTTAAGTCAGAATATTTGAAAAAAATTAAAATCTTTAGTTTTAGATAATGAAGTTACTCCAAAGATTTCAGAACCATTTAGTTTATCAAAATTAATAGATAAATATGAGAAAACAAGTAAATATAAAAAATTGGAAAAACTCATGATATTCATGAAGAAATAATTCAATTAAAAAAGGAAGTAAAAGAAATAAAGGCTGAACTAACTAATTTAAAAATAAAAGATTTAGAATTAGAAGCTCAATTATTTGTAAAAAAATCAAGAAAATAAAGATACTCCTGAATCATCTGATAAAAGAATAAAAATTTTTGAAGAAATTCCAAAAGATGAACAATTTTTAAATATTTTAAGTAAAGTCAATATGTTGTATTCATTTGTTACTGATTTACCAAATTTATTTTCTCAAAGAATTATGTCAAGTCCAGGAAGAAGAAATAAAAACAAGGATGGAGTGGATTCGAACCTTGTATTGATGAGTGAAGGGAATACAAATAAATAGAGTAGAATACAAGTGAAGGTATGAAAGAAAGAAAATGTTTACAAAATAGATGAAAGTTTTTCAAAGCTAGGATTTTCGATCGGTGTCCTTGAGTAATGGAGTCGTTCCTCTTTTATAGGCCGAATGAGTAAGCTAAATTAATTAGTTGTTGAAGTTCGTCTTCATTTGGAGTCCGTGAATTGAAATCCGCCGCCCTGCGTCATTGAGTACGTTATGAGTTCCTGTAGTTGAGTCATTGTATGCGTCACTTAGTACCTGTGAGTTTACAGAAATGCCCCTTTAATTATTTTTGCGGGTCTTTTTTTTTTTTTTTTTTTTTTTTTTTTTTACATATCAAAAGGATCCTGAGCTAAAGGACCTAGGGTTGAGAACGAACACGAACGTTCATGAACAAGCTCGAGCTCGACTCGTTAAAAGCTCGGTTCGAAATCGTTTATTTATTAATAAACGAACACGAACAAGATTTTAGGCTCGAATAATAAACGAACAATAAATGAACAAGGTGTATAAAAGTTCGATTACGTTCGCGAACAGCTCGATAAGAAGCTCGTTCGAAGATCGATAAAAACTTGAATAAAGCTTGATTAATATATTAACTTTTATAATATATATTTAAATATAACATTGATTATATATTATTAATATATTTTAATGAATTACACTACTTGGGTATAAATTAAATATATATAATTTTCGAGGACTTTTTTATAAATTAATAAAATAAACCCTAACTTATAGCACTGCACTATCCTTTGTTCATCAATCGTGAACGCCGTTCATTATCTCCCGCTCCCAGCTCTGCAGCATCCAATTTGTTCATCCAACAGGTAAACTTCCTTTTCTCTTCTTTTACATTTTGAGTTTCCTCTTTACTTTGATGAAGATTATGTCTCTTCAGATTTCTCATGGTCTACAGCTTTCGAAAACTGCTTAAACTCTACAGAGCAGCATTGCTTTTCCAATTTGGATATTTTATTTTTATATTTTTTCAAAAAATGCCAATATTATGACTTTTCCGGTGCCTCCCAGTTAGCTTTTCGGTTGATCCCTTTCTTCACGGAGGGAATCATGGGCGACTACTCCCTTTCTTCACGGACCGAATCGCGGGTACCTCGCAGTTCTTAACTTCCTAGCCTCCAGAGTCGGGTAATATTCTCTTTTTTTTTTTTTTCCTTCTATTAATAACTTCTATAGTACTTTCTGAAAATTAGTTCAGAGTGATTTTTCTACCATGGGTCTTACACAATTACACATTATTATAGCTACTTTCTCTTATGGAGTTGCAAAGACATAGCCAAGATATAAAGAAATTGAAAAAGTGAGAAGATATGGCTTTTGAGATAAACATAGGGGCTTAGTTATTTTTTATCCATTCAAAATTTCTTATTAATCCATTTAAATTATGCTCTCTTTTGTAGTGAGCTCTCTTTCATTATTAATGATAAAGAAAAAGTTAAAATTAATGATCGAGATAATGTATTATTCTACTCTCTATATTAGTTTATCATAATTTATTATGATTTTTTACATGCAAATGTTTGTGGCATGAACAGCTTAAAGTTGATGGAATTTCAAATGAGAGATTCAATGAATCAAGAAAGAAACTCAATGATATTATTGTAATATCATTGAGTTTTAGACTCCCAGAAGGGTCGAGACATATTATGATGAATGATGGTGTGTTGATTACAAGAATAAGTGTTGAGGCTATTCAATATTCTTTTATATGTAATTTTTGACAATTCTCCAATACTCTCTTCTTTGTTTTTTGTTAAAATTTAAATAAGCTTGTCTCACCACTTTTTGGAAGAAAGCAGAATAAGCAAGGTTTTACTATAATCATGTTCTTGGGTAAGTTTTTTTATTTTTTATTTTTTACATTATATAATCTTGTATGTAAATTTTAAATTTGATTGTGATGAATATGATACGTAGATAGTAAATTTTTCTTTCTTCTTTTATTGCTATTAGTGTATATAGTGTAATTAGAATTGACAAGTGGATAGTTTGTTTTGTGTTAGTAGAAGATTTTTTATTTTTATTTTTTATCTTGATTTGACTTTGATATTTTCTATCAATATAGGATCTATATCTGTCTCTTCCAGCTCGGATTCAACATCAATAATGAATGTTGTTGATGAGCAAGATGATGCATAAGTGAATGTTGATAATAGAGACGACGGAAATCAAAATTTGGCCAATGATGATGGAGAAGAGGACAACATAGGTGGTTATGGAAGAAGGAAAAGAAAGAAGACTTCTAAAGTTTGGAAAGACTTTAAAGAAGTTCCAAGTTTAAATAAAGATGGTTCAATGCAAGTTGCTTGTAATCATTGGCATGCTTTATTGGTAAAGCCTAAAAGTGGGACTACAACTACATTCTAAAGGCATTTACAGAGTTGTGGTAAATATAAAAGAAGTTTGGCAAAGGGGCAGTAATTACTCACTGTATCACCATCAACTCCTGGGACAGAAAATTCAGAATCAGGGGGGCACATCAGTCTGAGAGGTTGGAAGTTTGATCAAGCAAAGGTTAGAGAAGTTTTTTCTCATATGATTATGGTGCATGAGTTGCCGTTTCTATTTGCTGAATATGAGCTTTTTAATCTTTTGATGAAGACAACCTATCCTGAATTTAGAGGCATATCAAGATTTACTTTCAAAAATGATTGCATGACTAGTTATGAGATTGAAAAGAAAAGGACTGCCAATCTTATAAAAAATGCTAGTAGGGTTTCTATCACCACTGACATTTGGAAATCTGAGCATCAAAAGATTGAATACATGGTTGTGACATGTCATTTGACAAGTGACTTTAAGTTGCATAAGCGTGTGTTGAATTTTGTTAATGTGCCTCCCTCCTCATAAGGGAGAAGCGGTGTGTGATGCATTATATAAATGTTTGGAGGAATGGGGAATTGAAAATAAGTTGGCCACAATCACGGCGGATAATGCTGCTTATAATGATAAAGCATTGAAGTTGTTGAAGGAAAATCTTACAATGCATAGGACTTTACCTTATTGTGGTGGGATATTGTTCCAAGTGAGATGTTGTGCTCATATTTTGAACCTTTTAGTGAAAGATGGCATGGATGAGATTGAGACTTTTATTCACAATGTTAGGGAAAGTGTGAAATACATAACAGCTTCCACTAGACGCACGTCTATTTTCAGTGAAATTGCAAAACAGTTGCATTGTTCCAGTAAGAAATTGAAGTTGGACTGTTCGACAAGATGGAATGCAACTTATGACATGCTTTCATGTGGTTTGGAGTTCAAGAATGTTTTTCCTAGATACCAACTAAGAGATGAAACCTACAAGACTTTGCCAAGTGAGGAGGATTTTGAAAAAGCTGAAAAGATTTGCAAGTTTCTCCAACCTTTCAGCATAGTTACAAATATCATTTAAGGTATATTTTGCATATATATTATCATCTTTCAGTTGTTCACTCTATGATGCCTTTACATTAATTTCACTTTCTTTTTTCTTTTTCAAGATCTCTATATCCTACTACCAATTTGTTTCTTCCAGAGTTGAAATGTATAAAAGAATTGTTGGACAATGAAGTAAATGGAGATGATGTGTATATGAGTTCAGTGGCAAAAAAAATGAAAGAGAAGTTTGATAAGTATTGGGGTGAATGCAACTTATTAATATCAATTGCAGCTGCTTTAGATCCAAGAATGAAAATGAAGGGTGTTGAAATCATCTTCAAGTCTTTGTACTCTGAAGGTGCTGCTACTGTTATCCAAACAGCTATGGTACGTGCACAATTGTTTTCATTGTACCAAGAGTATGTTGACTATCATGTTTGCTCTAGGCAAAGTGGAGATGATTCTCGAATTGGTTCTTCCATGGCAAGTGAGAGTATAGGAAATACTTCTAGTACATCAAAGACTTCATTGAATCCTGGTTTATTGAGTCTCCAACGTCTTATGCAAATAGACACTGATAAAGCTATAAAAACTGAGCTTGATACATATCTAGATGAGGGGATCTATATTTGTCAGGGTGACTTATTGGGACAATTTGATGTATTAGGGTGGTGGAAAGCCAACAATTTAAAGTTTCGGATATTGTCTAAGATGGTTTGTGATATTCTTGCAATCCCTGTTACCACGGTAGCTTCGGAAGCCACCTTTAGTGCAGGTGGAAGAGTGATTGATGCTTATCGCGCTTCTTTAAGTATTTCTACTGTGCAAATGTTAATGTGTGGGGAAGATTGGCTGAGGAACTTTTATGACATCAAAAGAAAGAAAATGGTAAATTATAATACCTTAGTAGTTACTAGTTAGTACTTATTTGCATTCTCTTTTTTTTGAACATTATTACTTAAAATTTTTCCTATGTTGAAAGAGGGAAATGATATCGAAGAGTTTTCACTCCTTTAGATGGATGGAAATTGTTCTTTCTTATTACTTTTGGTGGGTTTTGTTGTACGTCCCTTATTTGTTATTTATTTTATTCATTTATTGTAATTTTCTGTTTGTGGTTTGCTTGCTTTACATATCTAATATCTAATTTATTTTTGGTACTTTTTATTATGCAGATGGTTGAAAATTGGGAGGTCAAGGATGAAAGAGATGTCAAAAGATTTGAATATGTTGTTCTTTTGGTCTAGATATTAAACAATGAATGTATTTTGCTGGATTATGTTATTTTAGTTATTGGTAATGGATTATCATTTATTGGAATAGTAAAATGTTTTGTTTTATAGCCTTGATTTTTTATTTTAATTAAATTGATATTTTATCGAGCTTAAAACGAGCTCGAGCTTGAGGTTAAAATTCGAGCTCGAGCCTCCAAATTTGATTCTCTCCTCGAGCCGAGCTCGAGTCGAGCTTAGAATAATTAGCCGAGCTCGAGCTCGAGCTTAAATTTTGGGCTCGAATCGAGCTCGAGCTCGAGCTCAGTAATATTTAGCTGAGCCGAGCTCGAACACACTGAAGCTCAGGCTCGGCTCGGCTCGATATCACCCCTAAGGACCCCCAAATGGATCATGTGGATCCTACAGATTAATTACGGGAGTTGTTTCTTCTTTTTCTATTTGTTTCGTGGTTTTATACATTTGATAAAATTTTTAAAATCTTCGTCATCATTCTCTTGTTGTGTTTTTTCTGGAGTTCGTGCAGTCGAGTCTTGAGAGGATTGAGTTATTTGAGTAAGGTGCTGTTGCACAAGTTTGTCTGAAATTGGAGTGGTAGATTGAGCCTTAGCTGGAGTATCATGAGTAATTGATGGTAAAGGATTCGCCTTAGAAGCATCTTTGATTGCTTTCTTGAGTGTTGGAATAGATTGAAGATAACTGAGAACTAAATCGGGTCCACAATTATCACTGTTATAGTTTGGCCACTATTTGATGCGGAAATCACGGATGAGTGCACATGGCCGTCCTTGAGTGATTGGCTTTATTTGAAAACTCCAAGCAAAAATTCAAGGAATCCTGAATTCTGCATGAAAAACAATTGGAGTACGAAAACCCAGACTAGAAGACATATTTCTCGCATAGATTTCCAAGCCTCTTTCAGCAAGTGGAGTATAAATTTGATTAGTAGGACCAAAGTAATCCCACCAGTCAAAAAACCAATCAGGAAAATTAGTTTTATCATAGTTTGAAGTAAAATTAATGAACCATGAGTGATCAAAACCCCTGTAGTAAAGAGCCCGATACCAGGCTAAAATGTAATCAAAGTAATTAAACCCATATGGGATATAATTAACAGAGAAGGAGTGACGTGTATGAATTGAGTCCAATTCTCTCGGATGACAAATCTTTTTTATCATGAATTTAGAATAAGAAATACGGTCTGGATTATTTTTATTTGGAATATGAGTAATATCTACGGAATTAGTATCTACAAGAATAAGTTCATAATATGTTTGAGTCTTAGAAATATCGTCAGCAAACCACTGACAATTTGGTAAAAATAATCTTTGAGTAAAGTTTTTGAGAGTAGGAATATCTGGTGGAGTAGTATATGGAGTTTGAACAAAATATTCGAATTTGGATTTGGTCACATAAAGAGTAGTAGATGGTTTTTGGATTGGAGTATTTTGGAGTTTTGCTGATGGAGTTTGAGCTGCATGAATATACGTAAGTGGAGGAAACTCTGGGATTTGAGTGGATGGAGTAAGAGGCCTAGGGATAACTTCCCTTTTCATTTCGTAGTCTTTGACTGATTTTGGAGTAGGTGGAGTAGGAGTGGAAGACGTCGGGGCTTTACCCCTATCTCTAAAAGCCATTTTCTTTACCTGTAAAAAATTCACGAGTTAAAAAATCAGGTAAAGAGTTAGATGATCCTTTAATAAATTCAATATTAAAATAAAAAATAGATAGAATTGATTGCCATCTAGCAAAGATTTGCTTAGAGACAAGATTTTTCACATCTTTTTGCAAAATTTCTTTTGCTGACTTGCAATCTACACAGAGTAAAAATTCTTTATTGTATAAATCATCTTGAAATTTTGAAATACACAAAACGATCGCTAAAATTTCTTTTTTAACAGTTGAGTAATTTTTCTGTGGCCCTAACCAGACATCAGAATGATACCTAACTAACTGCTCATTAGTAGACTCTTGTATCCGTTGTTTCAGAATACCCCCATACCCTATGTCAGATGCATCAGTCTCAACAATCATGAATGCATGTGGATGAGGAATGCCTAAACATGGAAGTATTTTAATTTTCTCTTTTATTTCTTTTACAATATTAGTATGCACATGGGTTCATGCTGGTGGTTCTTTTTGTAGTCTCTGAAATAAGGGAGCACACAAAATTCGTAATTTTGGGAAAAAATCTGAAATATAATTTAAGCATCCAAGAAAACGCTGTAGTTGATTTTTATCTTTAATCTCATCTGGAAAATTCTAGAGATCTTTGTATTGGTTTAATGAGTCCTAAATGAATGTCATGACCTAAAAATCTAACTTTTGTTTGAAACAATTTCATTTTAGTTGCTGATAAAACCAAACCATTTTTCTTTATTTCATTAACAATAATGGTTAAAATGTTTTTCTAATGAGTCCGAGAAAACCAGAATATCATCAATATAAACAATAACAAAAGATGAATAATTGTTAAAAATATCATTCTCAATCCTCTGAAATTCAGAGGGTGTATTTTTTAAACCAAAAGGTAAAACATTCCATTCATAATGCCCAAAAGGAACTGGGAATGCAGTTTTATACCTGTCTTTCTCAGCAATTTGAATTTGCCAGTAACCGGATTTTAAATCAAATTTTGAGTAAATTTTTGCCGACACCAAACGATTAAGTAAATCTCTTTTATTTGAAATTGGATAACGAATCCATTGCAGTACTTTATTGAGTGGTTTGTAATTAATAACTAATCTTGGAATACCTCTTTCTTTTTCATTTTGATTATTTACATAAAACGCTGGGTAGCTCCAAGGAGACTGTGACTTTCTTATTGGTGATTTTTCTAAAAGAACTTGAATTTCTTTTTTACAAAATTCTAGTATATATATATTCCATTAAAAGGGCTTCATTTTTATTTACATATTTTTCATACTTTTACAAACTAACAATCGATAAATACTTGAAAGGTAAGAGCATGATTAAAAACGATAGTGACAAATGATTTATTTTAGATTTTATATCTTAAGGTGATATCACTTTGGATCATGTTCGACTTTGACCAATCGCTTATAATGTACTTTCCTAATTCTCTAATAAATACGCGTTTATTTTTTACAATTTTTTTCCTTTTAAAATAAATATAGAAAAAGTCTAGTTTATGGGGTTGAATGTAATTTATCCAAAGATGGGGATATAGTTACAATTTTCCCAATAATTGTGGATCACTGATTTACATTTCAACAAATAGAATTAGCCCATAGATTGAGAAGGCCCGGCCCAAAATGGTGGTCCGGCCCAAATCCATCTCTAGTCCACGCTCCTAGTCGGCGAGTGAAAACAAGCCTTCTTCCTTTGCATATAACTAACCTAAGGGCAACCATGAACACTTCACCTTACAGGTTTTAAATTTTCAGAAAATTTCGAGGATACGATCCAAGGTTTGATGTTTATCCCTCAGAATCCTGTTTTATGTCTCAATTTTCGTGTTTTTTAATTTATTTTTTTAAAATTTTTTCTGTGATTGGGAACCGAAATTTTGAATTGATGTGGTACGCTTATTTTTATTCTGGTTCTTTCCGTTACCCTCCTTTTTATGCGTTTTGATGAACAGTTTTAGCTTTTGGATCTTTCTATAATTTCCTTTAGAATCTCGTACTGGGTTCGTACTTCGTGGGGTTTTTTTTTTTTAATAATATTTTTGGGGTGAATTTCAGTTATTTTGCTAACTCTTTTTTTGGTGGATTAATTGGAGGTTTATTGATCTTAAGTCGATCAGTACTTTGAATGTATGAGTTTCTCCAAAATTTTGATTTTGCTTTTGTGGGGCTGTGGAGATTTTGGGTTTCTAGCCAATGTACATTTGTAATATGGGTGTGTTTTACTCCAGGAGACTGAAAACATATTAACCTTTCCTTTTATGTTTGATCTTTGGGTGAAAAAGAATTACTTCAGGTTCATGGCATTTGTT